>CAUYSK010085397.1:0-121112 GCA_963575035.1 Avahi laniger | reverse complement strand
CTTTTTTTTTTTATTTCAGCATAATATGGGGGTACAGATGTTTAGGTTACGTGTGTTGCCCTTGCCCCCCCTTCCCCCTCTGTCCAAGTTTCAAATATGTCCATCCCATTGCGTGGTACGCATTGCACTCTTTGCATCACTAGTTCTTAATGAATCCTTCCGGGTCCTGATCAACTGCTGCTTCCTTTTCTAAGTGGTCATATGCCAAATGACTAATGATCCATTCAAGAAAGTTGCCAAGGATCAACACCAGGTTGCAGAGGTAGAAAACATCTAAGAGTCTAGGGCAAGAAATCTGGAGTTGGCATTACTACCAAGGACTTGAGGAATGACTTGGACTCGGGAGCTGCTTTTAATAAAATTAACCAAAATAAGTGTTTAATACAGCAAGGCTATATGCTAAATGAGCACTTACAGTATGCCAAGCACTTCATAAAGCACGTGGTTATTTTACTTAATTCTTATCAAAATCCTACAAGGTAGGGACTAATATCTCCATTACAGAGATGAAGAAATAGAGGCACTGAAGAGATTCAGTAGCTTTTACAGGGTCACACAGTTGGTAAGTGAAAAAGCCTGCTTTCAAAACCAGCAGTCTGACTCCAGAGTCCATGTAGTTGGTTGCTGGACTATACTGCAGATGATAAATTGAGTATACAGTCATTTCAGCTAAACAAACTCAAAATTTATTGAGCAACTACTATGTGCCAAACATTGTCCAGGAGACAGTGAAGACACAGAAATGAAAAGAACATAATTCTGCCCTCAAAGAGCTCTTCGTCCTTCTAGGCAAGGCCAATAGCCATGCAAATAAATAAATTACAATATGGTATAATAGAATAACAAAAAAAAAAACAAGTTCAAGTTTTAGAAGTACTACAGTGGAGGAAATGATTTCCTTTTCCTAGGTACAGTTTCTCATGGAAGTTAACCTCTGATCTGGACTTTTAGTCAAGAGCTGACATTAACCATGTAGCTAAAATAGAAAATGGAGTTCCAAGCAGAGAGCCTGACATGTACGATCAGTGTGGCTAGTATGAGGATCAATTAAATACCGTAGTCTGGTAATGATGAAAATCAGGGAGTGGTATGAGATAGGAAAGGAGACATATTGGCTTTTAGCTTCCCCTGGGTGTCTTTCACATTTCACGTTTACCCGATTTTCATCATAACTTCTCTCTCATTTGGACAGATGGCATGCTTTACCCCACCTGAGGCTGCAGCTAATTTCCTTCCTGGTTGATTGGATTCAACTCATCTCTTTATTGCCTGACTGCATTGCTTTTATATATTTTTGTGTCATCAATTATATATTATAGCTATTTAATTGACAAATATGAACAAGTAATTGCTATTCAGAGAGACTGGGCAATCTTAGAGATATGTGCCTGGCACTATGGTAGCAGAAACCAAAGTGTATCTTGCTCCATTTGAGTAGGAGGTAACTTAACTAGGTATTGAAGGATGAGCAGAGGAAATAGCATGTATTAAGGTATAGAAGCATGAAGTACAGCTTGTATGAGAAACAGGAATTAATTTAACTGGAGTGTAAAATGCACCTAGGGAAACAGGAGAGGTAAGTCTGGCCAGATAAGCAAATACTCAAAAAGGAGGCCTATGTGTTCCATATCAAGGAGTTTGGACTTATCTGTTAAGTAATTAGAAGTCATAGATGAGTTTTAAGAAGCTGAATAACCTGGTTAGAGTTTCATTTTAGAAACTGCCTCTGGCAGCATTGTGGGCGTGAAGTCAAAGCAGAGAGGTCAGTCAAAAGACTCCTGCAAAAGACATGTTGAAGGACAATTTAACATCTGTCAACACTAAAAGTCTATATACCTTTTGACTCAGCAATTCCACTTGGAGAAATTTATCCTACGGGTACACTTGCACATGTATAAAAGGTTATATACAAGGTTATTCATAGCACCTAAATGTTCATCAATAAAATGTCCATCCATAAAATGTCCATCCATAAAACGGAATACTTTAAAGCTCTAAAAATAACCATTTTATGTATTGATATAAAATGATCTCCAAAAGTTATTGTTAAATTTTAACAAGAAACAAATTGCAGAACATGTAGTGTGTACTACCATTTAAGTAAAAGAGACAAATAGAAGTATTTTATGATTTTATTATAATATACATGCAATACATGAAAGAACAACATAAGCATAAAGTATCCCTGGAAGAAAACACTAGAAACTGCCTGAAACTTGGCAAAATTTGACATATTAAAAAATACAGTGGGGGCTGGGCGCGGTGGCTCACGCCTGTAATCCTAGCACTCTGGGAGGCCGAGGCGGGCGGATTGTTTGAGCTCAGGAGTTCGAAACCAGCCTGAGCAAGAGCGAGAACCCGTCTCTACTAAAAATAGAAAGAAATTAATCGGACAACTAAAAATATGTAGAAAAAAAAATTAGCTGGGCATGGTGGCACATGCCTGTAGTCCCAGCTACTCAGGAGGCTGAGGCAGAAGGATTGCTTAAGCCCAGGAGTATGAGGTTACTGTGAGCTAGGCTGACGCCATGGCACTCACTGTAGCCCAGGCAAAAAGAGCGAGACTCTGTCTCAAAAAAAAAAAAAAATACAGTGGGATCTGCATTGGCATTAGCCCACTTCTTTTTTTCTAACTGAATAAAGATCAGTAAACCAGCTCCTAATACGTCAGATATGCTAAGAAACATCTCTATCAGTTTTGTCTCCACATGGCATCCCTGAACTACCGAAAAGTTATCGCCTATCCTATTGGTCTTTTTCAGTCCAAATTTTGGATTTGCTCAAACAGGTTTCCTGATTCTCTTCAGAATTATATATATGTGTTGAAGATCTTTATCTTGTTAGTTTGGTTTCCCTTTGTATCATTTAGGATTAGCTTTAGGTACATATAAGGGAAAACTCTAAACAATAGTGCCTTAAAGAAAATAGAACTTCTTTCTCTCACATGCAACAAAACCCAAACTTTGGCAGTCCAGGGTTGGCATGGTGGATCCACAGTCGTCAGAGCTTTCTGTCTTTCTGCTGTACCATCCTGGTGTGTGGCTGGCATTCTCAAGGTCACCTTATAATCCTCGATGTTTTCTGTAGGTCTAGTCACTGTGTCCACGTTCCAGGCAGCAGGAAAAACGACAAGGAATACTGAAGGATAAAAGATGAATACCTCACCTTTTAAGAGGCCTTCCCAAAATTTCTTTCAACAATCTCCACTTAAATCTCACTGGCTAGAATTTAATCACATGGCCACTCTTAGATTTAAGGAGAGGTAGGTAGGAGATGTTGCCTTTTGACTGGGTACCTTGCACCTCAAATAAATTCAGAGTTCTGTTACTAAGGAAGGAGAAAATGGATATTGAGAGACAAATAACTATTTCTGCCATACCCTACCGCAGGTATTCCTCCACCCTATAGGGTTTTTCTTTTTTCCCCCAATTTTTAAACCTATAGAAACATTTTAAACATGTAGAAAAGTTGAAAGGATAATAAATACATTTCATTATGCACCACCTAGACTCAACAGAGCAATGTGTTCAGTGAATAATCTTATTTGTACCACCTAGATTCAATAATTGTTAATAATTTACCATATTTGCTTTGCTTTATCATGTGCCTGTGTGTGTGTGTATGTGTGAAGGAGGGGAGAGAGACATGGTAAAATATAAACATATATGTCACTGTGTGTACATACATAAATACATATATATCTATCTCATATATATATTGCAGAACCACTTGCCATACATTATACATATTAATAGAAATAAAGCAAATATGTGAAAAATATATATAGGAATATACATATATATTTGCCTAAACCATTTGGGTTTTTGTTTTTGTCTTTGTTTTTTGAGACAGAGTCTTAGGCTCTCTCGCCTGGGCTAGAGTGCAGTGGCATCATCATATTTCACTGCAACCTCAAACTCTTGGGCTCAAGCAATCCTCCTGCCTCAGCCTCCCAAGTAGCTGGGACTACAGACAGGTGCCTTCGGGCCCAGCTAATTTTTTCATTTTTGGTAGAGACAAGATCTCACTCTTGCTCAGGCTGGTCTCCAACTCCTGACCTCAAGTCATCCTCCTGCCTCAGCCTCCCAGAGTGCTACTATTACAGGCAAGAGGCACTGTGCCCAGCCCTGAACAATTTGAAAGTAAGGTATAGATATCATAAACCTTCATCTTTAAATATTTCAACATGTATATTTTAAGAATTAGAAGATTCTCCTGTATAAACGATATTAATGTATTTATTAATAAGAAAATTACAATATCCTAATACAATATAATATCTGGTCCAAATTCAAATTTCTCAGTTGTCGCAAAATGTCTTTTTAACTAATGTTTTTCAACCAGAATTTTTCAAGCTGCATTCACTGTATTTGGTGGTTGTGTCTCTTCAGTCCATTTTAACTTACAAAGATTTTCTAATGGCCACAGAAGTATAAATTATAGCTGATATTGGATGTCGACCTCCAGGGCATGCAGTATGTATATAAGGTCTATTCATAATGTATGTCATGGTTAATGAATCTTTGGATTTAATGAAACTCTTTCCAAATAAATTGATTTCCAATGTACCTTTCTTAAAAGGTCATGTTTCAGTTTCTATTCTTATATATAAGTATCTCCCAGAAAGAAACTCTGAGTTTCCTTCTATTTCAAAACCCTCACTGAATAATCTTTTAACAGTGTTGACAAGCTCTAATCATCTGCACAATATGAGCTGGGAAAATTCTCTTTATGACAGGCCATTAAATAACATTTCTGAGCTAACGGCTCCTTGATTCATGGCTTTGCTATAGTAAATACATTCGGTTTCTTCCATACACCTGAAATAAGCCATCCAGAACATCACAGGAAAGTAAGTAGCAATGTGACAAGAGTCAAGTAACAAATATATATCTAAGAAGCCACACACAATAGTCTATTCCAAACCTCACTTCAATTTTTTTAAAGAAATTACTCATTTATGATATTTGCTACTTAATAGCTTATAACTCTTTTTAATTATGAAGTATTTATAAAATATAATCAATAATCACACTAGTTGCATAATAAAAATAATTGACAAAACTTATTAGTGTATTAGAAAATTACTTGAATAACATACAAAACTGTAGCCATGATTTAATCCTCTTAAATATCTTTGAGCAATCTATAATAGCTGTTTGTCATCTGTTCATCATTTGAAGAATTATGAAATTCTCTAAACCAAAGCTTAAAATAATATATGGTAATGTATTGTAAAGCTAAAGAGTGAAAATGTCTATGTAACATCTGCTTGCAAACCTTACTTTAGAGACTTACAATTCTAGGGTTTATGTCCCAGAAGTTATCATAAAATGATAGCTAACAACAATTGCATAAAATTTATCAACAAGGCATAGAATTCAAAAAGGTATAGAATTCAGTTACTATAAGCATTCCCCAGTTTCTAAGCAATCATTTGCCTGTAGCCATTCTAATTAGTGCTTAAAAATTATCTGAACAGGTCGGGCGCAGTGGCTCACGCCTGTAATCCTAGCACTCTGTGAGGCTGAGGTGTGTGGATCGTTTGAGCTCAGCAGTTCGAGACCAGCCTGAGCAAGAGCGAGACCCCGTCTCTACTGAAAATAGAAAGAAATTAATTGGACAGCTAAAAATATATAGGAAAAAAATATTAGCTGGGCATGGTGGCAGGCACATGCCTGTAGTCCCAGCTACTCGGGAGGCTGAGGTAGGAGGATCGCTTGAGCCCAGGAGTTTGAGGTTGCTGTGAATCAGGCTGATGCCCCGGCAATCTAGTGCAGGCAACAGAGTGAGATTCTGTCTCAAAAAAAAAAAAAAAATTATCTGAACATCTTATTTATTTTATTTTGAGAGAGGGTCTCTGTTGCTCAGCCTGGAGTGAAGTAACACAATCATAGCTCACTGCAGCTTCTAATTCCTGGGCTCAAGCAATCCTCCTGCCTCAGTCTGCTGAGAAGCTAGCACTATAGGTACACACCACCAAGCCTGGCTAATTTTTTATAGAGCCGAGTTCTCACTATTTTATCCGGCTGTCTTGAACTTCTAGCCTCAAGTAATCTTCCCTCCTCAGCCTCCCAGTGTAAATATGCTGGGATTACAGATGTGAGCCACTGCACCCAGCCCAAACATCTTATTTAACACTGCCTGTAATTTCCTTGTGAGAAGCTACAGTAGAATGGGGAGAGGTAAAGTGCTACCCGAGGACATATTGAAAGATAGCTTTCATTCAGACAATGTTGCATAATGGAAGATAGGGTTTTTTAAAAATACTAACCATAAGGTCAAGCTGGCGTAGAGAAATCAAAAAGATTAACTCAATTTGGCCAAACTGATAAGACAAAGATATTCTTTACTATGTATATGAGTGTATGTTTGCTTTCAAGTGCATTTAAATTTAGTCCATTAAAATAGGATTTTACAGGTCAATATTAGTCACGGTCCCAATAGGAAACATATGGATAATTTGAGAAAATTTTAATAAACAGGCTATTTACAAGGTGGGCAAGGTAGGAAAACCAAAAGAATGGAATAGCACTCTGGGACTAGTTGAGCTCTACCAGTCCTAGGTCTGAAGGAGCAAGGGAAGGGGAAAAGACATTGGGCGGCCACCTTGAGAGAAGCTTCCCTCAGTGGAAGTCAGCAGCAATTCACCCCCTAATCGCTTGTCGGGGCTCCCTGTTCGCCCAAACCAGTGGGAAGCCAGAGGACAAGGGAATTCATTGAGTTGGCCCATTGAAGGTCAGCTTCCTGGAGTACAAAGCAGAGTGGAAAATGTTGAGGAGTTGATCTAGAATGGGAAATGTAAGATAATTAACATAGTAGATTTTTTTAAAGTGGGATAAAGTGGGATTGATATATCCCTTTTAGTCCGTGGATGAGTTTCAAGGGGTCAAAGAATTAGCAGAAGCACGTTGTCGGAGACTGTTACAGTAACAGCTCTGATGAGTCACACCTCTCAATATTCACACCATCAGTATTCACATCCCTGTGTCTCTCCCTCCCATACTGACTCTGGGATTGGTCATATGACTTGGTATGGGCAATGAAACATCAGCAAACATGATACAAGCAAAGGCTTAATAGATGCTGCACATTAGGGCTTGACCTCTTAGAATATTGCCCCGGTACTTCTACGCCATGAAGAAACCTGGAATGAAATACCATGTAGAAAGAGATGCCCAGTTGTTCCAGCTCTCCCAGCTGAACCCCAGCCCCAGCAGTTCTAATACCTAAATGCAACAGTATGAGTAAACTCCATCAGAAAAACCATCCAGTCAACCCACAGAATCATGACAAATAACAATAATTTTTGTTTTAAGGCACTAAGTTCGGGGTGGTTTATTATGCAACAATAGATAACTGAATACAACCTGATTTCTACTTAGGAATGACTAAACACCAGTGCCACCAGAATCAATCAAGTTCAAATGCTATACCCACAACCTAGTTCTCTCCACCTTGCAGCTTGGATGTTCTCTCTTCCCCTCTGTGTGTTGACTTAATTCTCAGATAGAATATATTCTCTTCTTGTGGTCACAAGATGGTTGCAGCACTCCCATACAGTTTCATATCCCATATGGGTAATGTGCAATAAGAAAGAGAAAGTTTCTTTTTCCCAACAATTAGACAAAAGGATCAAGTCTGACTCTCAAAGTCAGTCATTTCCATCCACAGACCAAGCACTGTAGCCAGGTGGTGGGATGTGTGGAATGATTAAGCCAATGAGAATCTACTCAAGGGCTTAGGGTGAAGTAACTCCAGCCAAATAATATGAGCTGAGAATTAATAAAGGACAGATCCACACCACAAAATGAGAGGGTTCATTATGCAAAGTGGCCAAAATAATAAATTTCTGTTAAAAATACCAAATTCATATCTCTGCCCTAACCCTTTCTCCCAAATTTCAGGCTTGTATACTCAACTGCATACTTGGCATTCAACACTGAATGTCTCCAGACATTTCAAACTCCAAATGTCCCAAACTGAATCAGCCATAGAACTCAGACCTGCAGGTGGAGAGGTGCTTCTCTTGCTCTTGATTGTGGCTCCCAAACCATATCCCACCTCTCCTCCTAAAAAAGCCCCATAATCATTGAAGTGGGCCAGCAGATTTTAACTGTAGCTTCTTCTCGTTGCTGTCATCTGTCAAACCCCTGGGTCACAACCCTCATTCATGAATGACTCTAGCACCTGTTTCATAGTCTATTTGTACCACTATTCTTATCAATTGTCATGTCATCAACATTCACAGTAATGATCCATCTAACACTGTAGATTCTCAGTTCCTCAACCTCCAATAATCCTTCCCTCCCATGGTAACACTGTTGACTATGCTTTTAACAACAGTACTATCTCCAAATTCTCAAATTCCAGAACCTGATTCTTTAGACTTCCCACCGCAGTTCTTTGTTGACCTTAATAGAATCTCTAGTCCATGTACGCCATCATTTTCTAACTATAAAGCATTCCCTTACCCAGTTTATATTTCTTTGTTCATTATTAAAATCATTTCCTTGCAAAAACCCTTAACTCTCCCAGCTCTTTCTTCCCTCTTCCCTTATCTCATCTGACAAAGCTTAAATCCTAATTAATACCAATTAATCCCACCTACTCCACACCTGCACCCAAGTGTCTGAATAGTTCTGGGAAAACAAAGCTTACAACTTTATTCACATTAAACTTATGGCCACCAATTTCATGGCACTCCACATGGCCAGGCAATCCTATTTCATGTCCCTGGTCTGCCTGCTTTTCTATTCTGAGTAATGACAATTTCTGCATAATGACAATTTCACATATCTTTTCTCTTCACACCCCTTATACCCACCAACTTTCCATTCTCAATTGATGACCTTGCCTCATAATTATTTAAGAAAATACAAATGAGTCAGGACCTCCATTATCTGTACCTATACTTCCTCCTATCAAACGGTGTCTGTTGACTACATGATTTGCAGGTGTTAGGATCACCAAAAAAGATGTGATGCACACAGACAGTAGATGGACAATACTTTACTTACATAAAGAAGAGGCAGAGCAAGATCAGCTTTAATAATAAATATAGCCCCTCCCATGGCTATTGGGTCTCGCTCGACAGCCAGGGCAGGGTGATGGTCTTCACATACTCCTCTTGTGCTGCAGGCAAAGGACCCTATTCCCTTCTCACTGGGAACAGATACAGCAGTGGGGTTGGCCAGGTGCCATATGATGCACATGTTTTAAGCAGAACAATGAAGTATACACCAAACCTGGAACAGGGAAAGATACTCCTAAACAAGGCGATATGCCCAGCACAGGCTGTTAGGGCCCCTTATCTCCATGCAAGGAAACGTTCCAGGCTGAAGCACACTCTTATGCAGCCACGCAAGGGTCAAGAGGCTATGCACCACTGCCTTTCCCAGTAGACCCTTGCTCAGATGCTGACATAGCAGATAAAGACATCAAATTTGGTAGAACCACTAACCTGCCCTGAATTTGGAGGTGAAGCTGGGTCCTATGGGGCCTCAGAACAACTGTTACGGAGACTTCCCATTATTTCAAGGCAACATTCCATACTAAGAGAACCTCCTCAACCTGGAGGAGCTCCAAGTGCCTAGATCAAGCCAACTAAAGAGATTAAAATGAGTCCAGGGAGACTATGAGTGTACAGATGACAACCATCTGACTGAGTGTGGTCTTCTCCAGTTCAGTTTTTACCTTCCCTGAATTATTGATATTGAGATATATACACAGCAAGAGGTGTTGGCAATAGCACAAACACCACACTGTTCTGGCATCAGGTAATCGAGGGCTATTCAGTTGTCCATTACCACCTTGGCTAGTGAGTTCAATGAGTCTTGTTGGTGTTGGATGGCTTAGAGAAGGTCCGAGTTACTGTGCACCAGCCAGGCCACCACAACAGGAGTGTGGGATGGAAGGGATTTCAGTGTGGGGTGGCAAGTCCGGCATTGTCTGAGCTTGTCTCCTTTCATGACAGCTGTGCTGATTCTCATCAGCATCATCACACCAGGCAAGGCAGAGGCTTCTGTAGGAATGAGAGGAGGAAAGATTAATATTCCCACCCAACTCTCTCTCCAGAAACCTCCTGAGGCCAGAGATGCTCTTATCCAATGATGGATGAGGCTTGCCCAAAAACAGCTTTCCAGACTGTCTGTCCATGTCCTGAGGCTACAATTTCCATGGGGATCCACTGCCCCATTGCTTAACCCAAACATTTCAGCCCCAATCATCCAACATGGGAAGGGGAGGTCACATCCTGAACAAATTTGGCATATCCTAAAATATTGTCCACCTATATTGAGGGATTGGGAGTTCCAGGCACAACCAGGGGAATCCTACTGCCCCAATACTCTGTCACCCCTTTGCTTGTTCCCATGGAGCCCCAAAGAAGGGAGGCACCTGAAGGTAGCATTGCCTTCAAGTTTGAATCAGAGATCCTACTAGTGCCGTCACTGCAGCTTGGACAACAAACCACCCCCAGGGAGCACATTCCACTGGGAAAAAAGATAAAGAATTGTTGGATATACTGAGATTGGGATTTCACAGGCATAGCCTAATCAGGCAACTGCCTGGTCCTCCACTTGCCCCCAAGCTCGATATTTTCAAAATGCATTGTAGTGCTATGTTTCCCATCCACTGCAGTGCAGTGTTTGATTCCACGTGGCTTTTATTAGGTGGGGGGTACCACCTGGTTCCTGATAGTCTTTGTAGATATTGTTTGAGTCACTCACTTTATCATTTTATTATCATTTTATTTGCTTGGGGGTAATATGGAGCATAAAAGGTCCATCTTGGCTTGCTAGTTTGCAAGCTGTTACCACAGTTGTTTTTGTTGCCATGTACTGGAGCCTTTCATGGTCCAATCATTAATCTGTTAGTCATTGGACCATGTGATT
Source organism: Avahi laniger (assembly GCA_963575035.1). Taxonomy (NCBI): domain Eukaryota; kingdom Metazoa; phylum Chordata; class Mammalia; order Primates; family Indriidae; genus Avahi; species Avahi laniger. Next base: position 110,217 of record CAUYSK010085397.1, on the reverse strand, counting down.
AGCCCATTTGTAAGTCCCATGAGTCTGCAAATATGTAGCAGAGTTGCTGTCAGAGTAGCCTGTATAGATATCATTACCGTATGGAGTTTGGCCCATTGGACAGAGTGTTGTCTGATCCCAGTCAGAAGATGGCCTTCCTTGGAGCAGACGGCCACAGTAGCCCATTGGACTCCATTAGCTTTGAGTTTCAAAAATATATCTGTGAACCAAGCCATACATTCAGCTGGAACATCTTTGAACCTTGAGCCCCATTTAGTTAAGGAAGGCAAGGAAGTGTCCCCTTCAGGCCATTAGTCCCCTCTGGCAAGGCGACTGCTTATTTATGAAATTGGTTCACCCCTTGGGGCCCAAATCAGGCTCCATCTTGGAAGTATCATTTTTATTTAATGATGGAATTTTGCTGAGTTTGTTTTATTTTATTAGTAGTGTGAGTACCCATGTGAGGACAGAGAGCTTAGGCTTTAAGGTCACATATGGCACTTCAGTGGTCAGGCATTGTTTCACCAGGGCCCGAGAGCAGGCTAAGAGCTGTTGTTTGAAGGGGATGTAACTGGAAGCCACCTCAGGTAATTTGTGTGTTTAAAACCTGAGGGGTCAACATATCCAAGTAACAGTCTCTTGTTGTCATAGGCCCCAATCTGTATGGATGATAGTCGCTGAGACTTGTGGTTCTGGCAGGCTCCAGTGGCCACGATGGTACAGCCAGTGTCATTGCATGCTATGACCTTTAGAGCCTGTTTTATTGGGGGCCCCATTTAAAGGAGGCTGCTGTTTGGGTAATCTTGATTAAAGGGACCAAAAAAAAAAAATACGCAGATGTCATATATACTGTCTTCAATATCCAAACAGTCCCACTGTTGAGCTTCTTTCTTGTTTGTGGGTGCTGCCAAGGACAGAAATTTTTGTTTGACTTTATCAAGAATCTAATAACTGGCCAGGTGACTCCCAGAAACTGTAATTGTTGAGCAGATCCCTAGATCTTATCAGGGTTGAGGGCCCAGCCTCATGTATCATAGTATCTATGACCTTATGTAGGGCCTGGTCAATTTGTTTATTAGGCCAACAATGAGGATGTCATCAACACAGTGAATGACAAAAACATCTGGGGGTAACTGGGCTTGTTGCAGATCTAGACTTACCCACTGGTGGCATTTTGCAGGGAAATTGATATATCCCTGCAGTACTACAATAAAAGTATATGTAGGTCATTCTATGTGAAAAAAAATTGGTCCTGATTTTTATCCCACAAAAAAATCTAGAAAAAGGCCTCAGACAGATCAATAATAGTGTTTTAGTCCCCAGCGTGGGCCACCATTGCCTCAGTGACAGCAATGATGTCAGGTACTACAGGAGCCAATAGAGGCACCGAAGCATTTAATCTTTGGGAGTCTACTGTTAGCCTGTGGGATCCTGAAGCCTTTTCTACAGTCCAGACTGGGCTGTTAAACTGCAAAAGGGTGATGCATAACATTCTGCCTGCAGCAAGTTCTATATCAACAGGGTTATGTCATTTTCTCCACCTGGAAAAGTGGTACTGTTTGTTGAATAACCTGCTGGGGCTTGGATAATTTAGGCAGTGGGTGGGAGTGAACATACCCCACTATTGTGGCTTAAATCCTTTGTTGTGAGTGAGCATATCCCCTGAGGTGGCAATGAGGCTGCAAATAGCCAAAATGTCAATACCTAAAATGCATTCAGCAGTGAGAACCATGATCATCAGCACCCAAAATGGCCCAAAGGGCCCTACCCAAAAGCACATGTTAGTCTGTCTGCCATAGGTCATTGCATTTGCTATCGCAATGACTCCAGTGTTCAGTTTATACTTACCCCTTCCGAGGCCTAGGATTATTGCCATTTGGTATCCAAGAGCTTCATAATAGTTTGGATTTGCTTTTTATCTTGGCAGGGGCATAGGGTCCAGTGGGAACCTGGAGACTTTGATTTTATCCCCAATCTCTTTTTTTTAAGGGAGTAAGGTGGGGATATGTGTGAGGGTCCCATCCTCCTTGTCTGACTCATCATATTCACAGTCAAAACTGTCTTCTTAATACTTACCTGGCAGGGGAAATATCATGATTACCAAGGCGGTTTTCCCAGGGCGAGGCTCATCCATTGCACTGTGGGTGTGCTGATCTCTGTGGTTTTCCCAAATGTGGCAAAACTGACTGCATAATTTTTGGTAGTGGGGGACTGCATTTGATCTTTATCCTATAATGAAAAAAAAAATTGCCTTCTTGATTGACCTTTTCAGGGCACAGAGAAGCTACAGTCCCTTTGTTCAGGGACTTGGAGGGATGCTATATAGGATTCTAAATCTTTTCAATCTCATGAGCCCTCTTTTTTTGCTTGTTTTTATAGCTTAGAGCTTTAACCTCTAATTTGGTGAGACCTCTCTGTCTAATAGCATTGAAGGAGGTCTTCAATAGGAATCCCACCAATTTTCATTTCATCTATCCTGTTTTAACAACAAAAGCCATATTATTTTGTAGATCAGCCCTGTTCTTTTTTTCCTTTTTTCATCCCTTTGCCTCCTTTTCCTGCATCATAAATCTTCTTTCTCCATTAAAGCATTCCCATTAACATATTAGCATACTCTAGTATTCCCCACTTACAAGAACAGTCTTTATTTCCCTCTATAGCTACTGACCCATTTCTGCCTTCTCAATCCTCTCTGAGTGGACTTTCCATCATCGCTATTCCACGGAGACTGTGTTTACAGGATCACCAGCCATTTTCATGTTACCAAACCCAGTGGGCATTTCTGTTAACTTACTTGAATTCTTTCAGAAGAATTCAAACCAATTGACCTATTTCTCCCTGAAATCGTTCATTTCTGAGATATCACAATTTTCCCCTCAAGGGGTCTCTTTTGCTGGCTCTTCATCCTCTAGTGGAACTCTAAAGTTTGGAGTGCTCCAGGGCTCTGTCCCGAGCTCTCTCCTGTTCTCTATTTATACTCTTTCCTTGATGATCTCACTCATGTCATGCTTTAAATCCCTTACTCATGCCAATGACACTCAAGCCCTAACCTCTTCTCTGAACTTCTGACTCATGTTTCAAACTGCCTCTTTAATGTTTCCACATATACAAGATATTTTCTCTACTTTAGCTCTTTAACATTACCATTTCTTGGAGTATTCATAAATTCTCAGTTATCTGTCCTGCCTTCAAACCTAGAGTTTATTGACCAGTCCAGACACTGGTGGGGGACGGCAGAGGGAGAACATTATACGAAGAGACAGAATCCTTAATTCCTTTTTTTAAGGCTATTTTTTCTGCTTTGGAATAAGTTAATTATGCTTGCAATACTTAACTTGGTATACATATTTCTCCCATGATTTAACCAAAAGCTGTAATAGTGTACTTTTTTCTTATGCATTCATTATATAACCAGATCCTTATGTGTACTGACTATATTTTCTAAGGTCGTCTACTGCAGGATATCTGCACACACTATTTTAATAATTCTAGGCCTGTTCATATGGCTTCAGTCATCCTATCCACATTAGTGTTTGTCAAATGGTCCTTCTCTGGCCCTGACTTTTCTTCTGGGCTACAGGCCCATATTTCTGATGGTCCACTGGATGGAACCAAGTATTCCACCCAAAATTTAATACAACCAAAACTAAATTATCAGGCGGGCATGGTGGCTCACACTCGTAATCCTAGCACTCAGGGAGGTGGAGGCAGGAGGATCATTTGAGATCAGGAGTTCAAGACCAGCCTCAGCAAGAGTGAGATGCTGTCTCTACTAAAAATAGAAAGAAATTAGCCGGGCAACTGAAATAGAAAAAATTAGCCAGATATGGTGGCACATGCCTGTAGTCCCAGCTACTTGGGAGGTTGAGGCAGGCAGATTGCTTGAACCCAGGAATTTGAGGTTGCTGTGAGCTAGGCTGATGTCACAGCACTCTAGCCTGGGCAACAGAGCAAGACTCTGTCTCAAAAAAAAAAGAACTAAATAAATTATTTTCTCTTCCCTGTTACCAAACCAGCACCTCCTGTCAATGGAGCTGCCATCCTCTTGGCTGCCTAGACTCCCTGAACTTCCTCTCTTCCCCCACAGCTCATCATCACATCCTATCACTTCTTCCTTCTACACAGTGCAGTAACGCCCCAGTGACATGATCACGAGTTTGGGTCAGAAAGATTTGAGAACATTGGTTAACTGAAATCTCCATGCCTCACTTTCTTCACTTCTAAAATAAAATTTAAAATATATAACAGAATTGTTTTGAAGATTACATTATCTGACGCACATAAGAGCCTAAGATATAACAAGTTCTCACCATATGTTGTTCTCTTCCCTGTCTTCCATTTCCATGGCCAAAATCGTACTGGTGTCCCTCACAGTATCTCATCTAAACAACTGCACTAACTTCTAACTGTGGAAAGTTAGGTGAGCACTTTTTACTAAACTATAAATTCCTTTGAGGAGGTCAAAAACTTTTGTGTATTCAGATTAGCTTTCTCTGAAGCACACTGTATGCACCAGGGGCTCAGTGAATATTTCTTAAAAAAACTGATTAAAATGATGAACTTATCTGGAAGTTCGTTACAGAATATGAGAATATATTCTCAGTGTAATAAATTCTTCAAGGGTACTTTTAATTGCAGTATTGACCTTTTATATGGTCTTTATTAAGTCACTTCGAATATTTGGTCATAATTTTCTGTTTCAAGTGTGGGAGCAATGACAATGGCCTCATCCCTCAGTTCGTCTTTCTGTTCCTTAAAGAGATAAACATCTTGAAAGCTTGTGTATTGGCTTCACAGTCATTGCCTATGTTCACTGGAAGGCAGTGTTGTCAATAATCAGGCTCTGGACTAATTTCATTTTAGCATTGTCTTTGTTATTAGTTTATGAGTCAAAAGGAATATGGAAGGGTTGTTTCTCAAAGACTGGAATATGTCACATATGTAGTATCTCCCTTACCCTAAGATAGCGGTTCTCAAACTTCTGTATATACATGAATCACCCTACATCTATACTGTCCAATAGAGCAGCCACTAGCGACATGTGGCAATCGAGCACTTGAAATGTAGACAGTCCAAATTGGGATGTGCTGTAAGTACAAAATACATACCACATTTTAGACTGCATATAAAAACATGGAAAATATCTCAATAAATTTTATACTGTTCATATGTTAAAATGAAAATATTTTCGTTATATTGGGTCAAGTAAAATATATTAGAATTAATTTCATCTGATTCTTTTTGCTCTTTAAAAATGTAGGCCAGGCACAGTGACTCACATCTGTAATCCCAGCACTTTGGGAGGCTGAGGTGGGAGAATTGCTTGGGGCCAAGAGTTTGAGACCAGCCTGGGCAACATAGCAGGATCTCATCTCTATAAAAAATAAAAAAATTAGCTGGGCTTAGTGATGCATGCCTGTAGTCCTAGCTATTCAGGAGGCTGAGGTGGAAGGATCACAAAAGCCCAAGAGTTTGAGGTTACAGTGAGCTATGTTTGCACCACTGCACTTCAGCCTGGGCAACAGAACGAAACCCTATCTCTAAAATTAAGTAAATAAATAAATAAGTGGCTAATAGCACATTTAAAATTACATATGCACCTTGCACTTGTGTTCACATTATAATTCTGAATGACAGCATTGATTCTGATGCTTATTTAAAATGTTGATTCTTGGATCCCACTTTTGGAGATTCTGCTTTGGTAGTTCCAGGTTGGGGCCCAGAAATCTGATATTTTTCAGCTCATCAGGTTTCAATTGATATTAATAAGTCAAGGTAGGTAATCATTGTTTTATATGGCTTTGTACCATGTGATTTTGATGGTCTTCAGCACAGCAGTGATTCAAAGATAACAAAGATAATGTTAGTTCTCAATTTTAATCATGTAATAATTGCCAATCCATAATAGTCATACCTGTGTTTTTCAGTTAGCAAAACACACTTCAAAATATAATCCCAACACACAACCTTTTTGTGGGGGTAGAGAAAAGGTAAGAAAAATTAAGCAGTGTCACAATTTTAAGTACATACAACCTTTGACCCAGTTCTAGAAACTGATCTTGCAGAAATGATCCCACAAGCTTACGATGATATTACCATAATTCACTTCAGCACTGTTTGAAATAGTGAAAAATTGGCAATTGATTAAATAAATTATGATACCTCCAGCTGAATACTATGCAAGCTATAAAAAAGAGGTCATTTACATGTACTGATATGGAAAGATGTCTATGGTATTTATGAGAAGGAAAAGCAAGTTGCATAAGAACAGATAGATCCCATTTGTATATGAAAAAATATGTACCTGTATTTGCATAGAAAGTTTCAAAAACTATTAACAGTGGTTATTGCTGGAGAATAAAACTAAGGAGAAGATTTCCAAGGATGTGGAAAGGTACTTTTACTTTGCTTCTTATATCCTTTTGTACTGTTTTAGGTTTTTTCACTATGAGCAATATGCAGATTTTATATTGCACATTACAATATAAATATTGCACATTACAAAATATAAAAAAAGACAATGCCCAGTCAAGTAAATACTTCATCATTTAGGTTCCTGTTAAAGAAATTTGTTTTTCACTATTATCTTTTAATCTGTAGTTTGATCTTTCTAATTTTCTAAAAAGTCACCCAGTACATTCATTAATTCTTTCATTCATTTAACCAATAATTACTGATAACCTATCAATACTGCAAGCAAGGCACTGTTACAAGCCAGAAAAACAAACAGGAACGCACAAAATCAGTGTTCCTCAAACACATTCTAGTAGAGGAGTAGGACCATAAACCTACACATAAACAATTTTAATTAATAAGTGCTATGAAATAAGGAAGTCAAGACTTGATTTTTGAAATGCTGAAATGTTAAAATGTCGTATGTGCACACACATACATTCACCCGTATATGCAAATTAACGAAAGCATTGCTTTTGAATTTTTTAAGTTTGCCATCTGGACAAACTATTCAAGGATACTTCTCAAATTACTCTTCTTCCTGTGTTCAGTATAACTAATTTAGTACAAAGAAATTAAAAATAGCAAAGCAATTCAGCTGTGTAACCTTAAGCAAATCTCCTAGCAGCTTCAGGCCTCAGTTTTCTCCTCCGCGAAGTGGAGTGTTTCACCTCTCAGGTTTGCTGTGTTGGGAGCCTTCTATGGACCGGTTTTAGTGTAAAGGCAGTGCCTGGTGCAACGACCGAGAAGCGGGCTGGGCCCCCGTTGGACCTTGGCGCCCCCTGAGGGCCCGCGGGGCCCCGTGCCGCGCGGCTGGGCGGCCCTGCGGAGAGGCGCGGTACTCTCGCTGTGCAGCGGCGGAGAAACGCGGCGCTTTCAGGTTTTTCACGCTAGCATTTCTGCGGCCGATTTCCCTTCCCGGAGTGCTGAGACTAGTGCCCGTCAGTTCCTTCAGCGGCCGCCGCTAGGCGCCCGCTCCGCCCAGCGCCCGCCAGCCAGCCCCGCTTCCTGAGACGGTCCTAAGCTGAGGCCGCCCTCCGCTGCAGAACTCAAGTCCGCTCCCGGCCCCAATCTGTCCCGGGCGGACTTGGCTCCGGGCACGCGATGGCCTCATTTCCAACTACGGCTGTCAGTTTGAATTCTGGCGCCACTCCCGCGCCACGTAGGGCCGGGTCGCTCGCCAGACTTGTCAGCGACGCCTCGCAGTGCGCCTGCGGGCGCGCGCCGGACTTGCGGCGCGCCCACCACGCCCCAAAACCGGCCCACGAAGAAAAAGAGCCGCCGCGCGCGCTCCCGCTCGTTCGTGTCAGGAAACAGCCACGCCCCCTCTTCTCCTTCGCCCAATAGATGCGAGAGGGAGGGGCGGCCTCGTTCTGACTCAAGAGAGGGTATATAGGGAGCTGCTGGCGACGCAGCTCGGTCTTTTACGTCGGATTTGCAAGGTGCTAGAGTTATGTTGGGTGAGCAGGGCATTGCGGGCGCCTATCCAAGCGGAAGATGGTGGCGCAGGCCGAGTTTGGTAGTTTCAGTATTTAACGTGAAGCAATCTTAAGATATTTCAGCTTAAGAGTCCTAACTGTTGAAAGCTTGCACGTGGGAAATGCGCAGCCGGGCCGCCACGTGTCCTGAGCTTGAGTCGTGGTGCAGGCAGGATTCGAGCTTAGTCGTGAGGAAACTGCTGATCGGCCTTTTCGTCCTCCGCGCGCGGCGGGTTGCTTGGCGCTGGTAGCGGGCAACGCCGAGCCCGGGCGGCCGCGGAAAACCGCACTCCCAGGACTTGGAGCAGAGGGCTAATTTAAGAGCAAGGGGCCTTTACTAACATGGCGAATGCTTTCCTTCCGTCGCCAGATGATTTCAAAACGGGCACTCTCGCCCCTGCAGGAGACTGTTACGTTCTCAGGCGGCGTTGTGTGCAGTTCGTACGATCGAAGGGGAGCGGTTTAGTGCTTGAAAAAACCTTCAAGTGTATTCTGTGAAAATGCTTAATTTTAAACATCGGTGCCCCACAGAACAATGGCGCTTTCAGCCGTATGTCGGAGCAGTTATGTGGAGATATTAAGGTAAGAGCTGTTAAGGTTAATTTTCAAACTGAAGGAGTGAACCTGTTGATGTACAGGAATAGAGCGTGATGCGTCATTTGTAATTTGTTTCTTTTTATTAGATGCATGAGAAAGTTCCAAAAACAGCTGGGAGACTATTTAATGGAACACGACTTGGTTAAAACCTGACTATCTTAACCAGGTATGTGTTGCACTTGTACTTATTAATTGAGCATACATTTAGTTCATACGTAGACAGAATGAAAATTTTTTGTCGTTGGACAGCATTCTGGATGTTGAATAATGAAGCTGTAGATGTCAGGTGTCAGTGCCGAGCAGCTTCGTTTTGAAGTAAGTTGAGTAGTTGTGTAAGTTCTGTAGTATGCTGTAGTTCTTCCCTTTTTACTTAACTTTGGTTTCTGGTAAATAATCACTGAAATACAGCTTAATGTATTATGTGTGCATATATAAGGCATGATTGGTCTAATCAATGATGAAACCTATCCCGAAACTGATTACCTGAAGAAAAGCACATACGGATTCGGCTTCTGAGATTAGACCAATATTCCGAAATGAAATAAATTTATTGCACGGATTTTATAGCAGTTAACGTTCACAAGAGTTCATGATACTGGCTTTTTTTTCTGCCAACAGTGAGGGTCGCTGTCTGCCCGTTGAAAGAGGCCACCTTGTGAAATTCCTACATCGCAGCAATTTCTGTGAGTGGAGTTTTGTTTTTTATCTTTTGCTTAGTAGTTAAGTGAGTATTGTGTCCTTGGTCTTATCTGTGATGATCCTATCCCGAACCTGAATTCCTGTTGAAAAAAAAACTATACGGATCTGGCTTCTGAGATATAGACCACTGTAAGAACAGTGCTTTTTTTTTTGAATGCTTTTACATAAGCTATTGTAATGTTGGCAGTCTGGTAAATCTCATGTTTTTCCTTTTCTAGGACCAGTACCATGGAGTTTGCTGGTCTTTTATGTGAAAAGCTGGTGATAACAAAGACATCCAGGAAAAGCTCTTCATTTTACGAACATGAGAGGAAAACATGCAATTTTGGATTATTGATTTTTTTTAATTTTGTAAATAGATCATGAAATTTTTATGGAAAATGCTTTTAACTAACTGGTCTTATAATTGAATTATTCTGAAGGAGTATTTCGCCGTTAGTCACACATGTATAATTATAATTATAATGTATAATTATAATTAAACTGAGTGAAATTTTACACCGACGTGTGGAAGAATCCTTAGTAGGGTTTTTATGAAGAGATGATGACTCAGTTTGGCCATTGAGTCACAAAAATAAGATATAGAATACCTTGGCTTTTTGCAGGGTACTAAGTATTTCTGTATTAAAGGTAGGTGAGAGCGAAAGAGAGGGACAGGAATTACTGGGGGAAGGAATGCCAGACATTGAAATGGTGGTTACTAACCAAATCATGGAATATTTAGTTTTAATGTAAGTTTGTAATTCCAGATGCTTAAGCTGAGAAGTGGGGAATGGGATACTAAAGATAATAGAAGAGAGCACTGCCCAACGATGAGTTTGTGATTAACCAGGGTTTTGAGAGAAGGTCCCACATGACACAATCTAGGTTAAAGCTAGCCAAACATTATTGAGAATAGATTTAGTATAAACAGTAACAGTGTATGATCTACCCTAGACGGTTGGGCCTCTTACATAGTCATTTTCCATAAATAGCTGTATGAATAAATTACTACCAAGCCCAGATTCAAGTGTCATTGTTTAAAAAAAAATTTGTCAACTTACTGCAATGAATCCTGTTACCTTTCCAAAATCTATTTGATTTTGTGTCTCAAGAAATGTTTCTTGCAGCCATATTAAAATGCAAAGTGTAAATATTTGGGGTATCAGGGATAACTAGTTAACTGCATGGCCAAGTATTACAGAAAAGTGAATCTTGGCAAGTACTTTCCAGGAAATTAAAACAGAGTAATAGGCCCTGCATGGACTGTTCATTAGGAAGCTTGGGGCCTCCTTGAAGTTAAGACATGAGTTTGAGGGAGCCAGCCAATCTAAATGGGTGATTTCCCAAGTTAGGTGTGGGCTTTCAATGCCTAAGGCTTGAATCTAGAAAGGGAAAGTCATATAGCATAATGGGTTACATATGTAATTCACTATCTTGATGCTACCAAATAGAAGGGAGCCTGTGTTGCCTTTTATTTGGAGATAAAAATGCACCTTCATATGAACATTCAATACAATGGCATGCATAAAATGTGGTTAAAAACTTTGCCTTTGCACCCTTGATCTCTGATGCCCCCTAACCCTGCTATAGTAGAAACTTTATGATATGCTCTATAAATTGTGTCTGTTGTCATCCTTCTCCCCCTGCTAGAATTTATGCTTAAAATTCTAAATCTTAAGATTTAAAGGCCAAGAAGAACATCATTTCATTCATTGACATGTCTAGAACAGGGCAAGGCCCTTAATATTGTACCGTTAATGACTCTAATTGTAGAAATTCCACACCAAACTTTCAGGGAAAAGTTCCATTACGCTTTTCTCAAGACTGGCAAATGCTTCCAAACAAGGCAAAGTTGTGAAACAGACAACTTGGCTTTGGAGCCCTCTGACCTCTTTCTGCAGTTGCTTCTGTTTTTACTTCTCTTGCTTTCCTGTAGATCTTTTAAAGTCACTGTTTCTTAGTCCTTATCCAAATTAGTACTGTTTATGCACTGTACTAAACTTGGCTCTTCCAAGGAGGCCAGAGTTAAAAACACTCTAATCTCTGTGTCAATAGTGGGACAAGATAACAAGAGAAATCAAAGGCAAGCTATAAAGAGGCACAAAACACCAGGGAAACTAAGTGGATTTGAGTCAAGACCAACTTCAATGCAGGGAAGATAATACATTTAGGCATAAAGCACTCAGCAAAGCAATACTGTCCAGAGCCTGAGAGTGACAAATGTGAATTTGGGTGCCAAAAGGTTGGCTAGATGTGGGACAAAAGGCCAAAATGTTAAATGCCCCTACTAAGATTTTTGAGCAAGGAAGTTAGAAAGGTGACCATTCTGTCATTTTAATTCTCTTAAGACATTTTCCTAGGGAGACATGGTCAGAAATTCATGTTTTTGTTGACTCTGAAGGATCCACACGTGAAAGTGAGAGTTGGCGCATAAAGATACAGTTTTAGTGGAAGTACACGTGGAAGCTCAACATGTAATTAGCATCAGTTTATGTTACTGATTCAAACCTTTTAATAAACACCTAAATCATGTTTTTCAAACACTGGAGAAGCTGTTAGTCTCTACTAGCCACCTAATTTACCAATACTGACTGGGTAATACCTTTTGTTACTAAAACTCAGGCAATAGTAATTAAGATCAGGAATGTTTAAGTTGATTGGATAAGGAATTTACCCTTCATAATATATCTGCAACTTAACAGAGAACTCAGTAGAGACCTAAAGGTGCATGACTGTAATAGACTGGGATATGCTTGGTTCTGACTGGTTTCAAAAAGAGCAGGCTGCGTGCAGTGGCTCACGCCTCTAATCTCAGCACTTTGGTAGAGATGGGAGGATTGCTTAAGCCCAGGAGTTCAAGACCAGCCAGACCAGTTGGGTCAACATAGTGAGAACCCCGTCTCTGCAAAAAGCAGCCATGCGTGGTGGCATGTACCTATAGTCGTAGCTGCTATAGTAGCTGAGGCAGGAGGATCCCTTGAGCCCAGGAATTCAAGGTTGCAGTGAGCTATCATCACTACATATAGCCACTATATGACAACCTGGGTGACAGAGTGACACTGTGTCTCAAAAAAACAATTGACATGTCTGGCTTTAGTGACTTGTAGCCAATGGGAATTATTTTCCTTCTTCCTTACACCCGGTTTCCAGGTAATCTTAAAATATAGTAAACTCAAACCTAGTATCTGATGCTTTCTAAAATTAGTTCTTTTGCCAGAAACCCAATATCCACTGTGCTTAATTTCCCAGTCAAGTGCCCTCTGAACTGATTAACACCTCACAGTCTTTGCTGTTTGCCCAGTGTATGTGAAAGAACTTTTAACTGTTCATGGTTTTTACACCAATTCCTCAGTTAGGATTAGAGCATTTATTTGAATCTCAGCCTACTGGGATAGCCTGCTTAACTTTTGCCACTTCCTCTCTGGTATGGGGATCCTCCTTCCTCCTATCTTTCTTCCAAAGCTTAGTTCTGGATCCAAATAGTACTTACAACATAGTACTTAGATACTCTGAGTATTCCCACTGTATCTACTCTCACTTCCCCTCACTGGTCCTACATATTTGGGTACATACAGAGATCAAATGAAGCCCAAATTTGTCATGAAGTTTTGAAAATTTTATGGCCCATCTTGGGGCAGGGGAAGAGGGTACCTTTTCAATATGAGAACTAGGCTCCCTAGTCTCATTCTAATGAGTACTGTCCTCCCCTCCTCACTACTAGTCCACTGCTGAGGTCCCAGCATGCCATGTAGCTGAGTTTATTGGAGTTATAATAGGAAATAATGACCTAATCGCACAGAATCCCAAATAAAGCACAGTATAACCCAACCTATTTGGGAACTTTATCTTGTTAGTTAAGACTACTTAATTGTAATTATCTTCAAGAATAAGGAAATAATGGAAAAGACATTTCAGAATACAAAGTCATCATTTGAAGAAGATAACATTTACAAATATAGTGTATCACTTTATTGAGGTCAGGAAACTCTTGTACTTGCTTCTTTATTGAACATAATCAATGTATAAAAACTTCTACATTTTTAAAGTATTCTATTTGATAAGTTTTTCAATAGATGTACACCCATGAAACCATTATCCCAGCCAAGATAATAACTATATCTATCACTCCCAAAAATGTCCTCTTGTAGGCTTGATTTCGAACATGTTAAGTTTGAGAAGGCATGTAATACCCAAACTGAGATTTTGAGTAGGCAGTTAGATTTGGAAGTCAGGAATTCAGGGGAGATGTCTGAGCTGAAGAAATAAAATTGGTAGTTATAAACTTATGGAGGGTATATTTAAAGCTATAAGATTAGATCACCAAGAAGAGAGAAAAGAGAAGTGGTCTAAGAGTTGAGCCTTGTTGCATTCCATTAGTGAAAGTGAGCATCCTTGTCTTGTTCCAGATCTTAGAGGAAAGACTTTCAGTTTTTCCCCATTCAGCATGATACTAGCTGTGGGTCTGTCATATATGGCTTTTATCATGTTAAGGTAAGTTCCTCTGTACCCAGTTTTTTTATAGTTTTTATCATGAAGGTTGTTGAATTTTTTCACGTGCTTTTTCAGTATCAATTGAAATGATCATATGGTTTTTGTCCTTCATTCTGTTAATATGATATATCACATTGATTTGCGTATGTCGAACCATCCTTGCATCCCTGGGTTGAATCCCACTTGATCATGATGACTTGTGACATTTCAGGATTAGGATATTCCAGGTTTAGTTCAAATCCTGAAGATAATTTTATGCCAAGGGACAAAAATTGTGAAGCAGAAATCTATTGTTGGCCGGGCACAGTGGCTCACGCCTGTAATCCTAGCTTTCTGGGAGGCCGAGGCAGGCGGATTGTTTGAGCTCAGGAGTTCGAGCCCAGCCTGAGCAGAGCGAGACCCCGTCTCTACTAAAATTAGAAATAAATTAATTGGACAACTAAAAATATATAGAAAAAATTAGCCGGGCATGGTGGCGCATGCCTGTAGTCCCAGCTACTTGGGAGGCTGAGGCAGTAGGATCACTGAGCCCAGGAGTGTGAGGTTGCTGTGAGCTAGGCTGACGCCATGGCACTCTAGCCCGGGCAACACAGTGAGACTCTGTCTCAAAAAAAAAAAAAAAAAAAAAAAGAAAAGAAAAGGTATATATGCATGTCTGTGTGTGTTTTAATCAGTCATTTTAGCCAAGTGAATAATAAAGGTAAAAATCATTACTGTTTATCTGTCAAAAAGAGATCTTCATATTCTTTCTTGTTGAAAATTAGCAAGCTTCTTCAATAAGAACATCTGTTACTATAAATATCGAATAACTTTTACCAACAGAAAACAAAAATGGTCACAACTTAAGTCACAGATATTTATAATCAAATAGGGTTGGCTAAGCCCAACAAAGAAACCAAGCCCAAACACCATAATCAAATTGCTGAAAAGCAAAGATATAAGGGAAAAAATCTTAAAAACAGAGAAAAACAAAATACTATACATAGGTGAACAGTGACTCAAATTCAGATATCTCATCAGAAATCACATAGGACAGAATAAAATAAGGACAATATCTTTAAAGTGTTAAAAGAAACTCAAATATTAATCAGAATTCTAAATCTAGAGAAAATATCATTTAGGAATGATGATTATGTATAAACATTCTCAGATCAAGGAAAATTTATAGTATTTGTTGTCAAGAGACCTGTTCTAGAAGACATGCTAGAGTAAATTCTTCAGGCTAAAGAGAAATAATACAAGAGGGAAACTTGAAACTTTAGGAATAAGGAAGGAGCAATAAAAATGACAAATTATTTGAATACGCATACTATTTTGCCCTTTTAAGTACTTGAAAAAGAACTTTTTCAAGTTTAAAAAGGTATCTTTTTAAAGATACCTTTAAAAAGGTATCTTTACCATAATACTGATACCACAAGGAAAATAAAAACAGGAGAGACAAACAAAAAAGACAACAGAAGTTAAATTAAATAGAAATTAAATTAAAATAAAACACTAAAAAAATTCAAATAATCCAAAATAAGCAAGAGAGGGAACAAAGGAACAGAAACAGAGGGGATGAACAGAAAACAAATGATTAAATGCCAGGCCTAAATTCAAGAACCACGTTGATCATTACATAAAATATAAATGGCCTAAACATACCAATTAAAAGAGATGGCCAAATCAGATTTTAAAAAAAAGCTCAACTCTACATTGTGTTTAAGAAATCCACTATAAATATAACAATACAGATTAAACATAAAAGGATGAAAAAAGATACACCATAAAAACACTATCAAAATAAAGCTGGAGTAGCTATATGAGGATCAAAGCAGACTTCAGAAGAAGGAATACTAGACAAGGGATAAAAAGTGTGCCATTACATAATGATAAAAGGGTCAGTTTTCCAAAAAGACATAGCCCTAAATGAGTATGCTGTACCTAACAAGACTTCGAAATACATGAAGCAAAACTGACAGAATTCAAAGGAGAAACAGACAAAACCACAATTATATTTTGATACTTCAACACTGCTCTCTCAATAACTGATTGAAGGAGTAGACAGAAAATTCACAAATAACCTGAACCATACTGCTGTGGTTTGAATGTGTCCCCCAAAGTCCATGTGTCAGAAATTTAATCCACATGGTGACAATGTTGAGAAGTGGGACCCTTAAAAGATGATTAGGTCATGAGGGCTCTGCCCTCATGTATGTATTAATGCCATTAAAGTGGGTTAGTTATCTCGGGAGTGAGTTCCTGATAAACCTGTGCTTGTGGCCCCCTACCCTCCTATTCTCTCTCTCGTGTTTTTCTTGTCCTTCCACTTTGTGTCATGGAATGATGCAGAAAGAAGGCCCTTGCCAGATGCAGTCCCCTCAGTTTTGGACTTCCCAGCCTCCTGAACTGTAAGAAACAAATCTCTCCTCTTCATAAATTACCCCATCTCAGGTATTCTGTTATAGCAGCACATCATTAAAGATTCTAGAGGTATTAAAAGGCTCATTAGGGAATATTATGAACAACTTTATGTCCATAAATTCTACCACTTAGATGAAACGAAAAAATTCTTTGAAAGTCACAAAATATCAAAGCTCACTCGAGAAATAATAACTTGAATAGTTGTAAATTTATTAAAGAAATTAAATTTTCAGTTAAAAATCTCTAACAATACAGGTCCAGATGTTTCCCAGGAAAAGTCTACCAAACATTTAAGAAAGAAATAATACTAATTCTACATAAATATCTTCTAGAAAACCAAAGAAGAGGGAATGGTTCCCACCTTATTTTATGAGGCCAACATTATTACCCTGATACTAAAACCAGACAAAAACATTACAAGTAAGTATACTACAGATCAATATTTCTCATGAGCACAGAAGTAAAATGCCTCAACAAAATACTAGCAAATCTAATGAAGCAATATCAAAAAAGGAAAAATATACTACAATAACATAAGTTCAGAAATAGACCTACACAAATATGGTCAATTCAAGGTTCAAAGTCAATTCAATGGAGAAAAGGTAAGTCTTTCCAACAACTGGTGCTGGAACAATTCGATGTTTATGTGAAAAAAATTAACCTAAATCCATACCATACACCTTATTAAAAAATTAACTCAAAATGAACTATGGCTTTAAATTTTTTATATTTAAAACTTAAAACCATAAAACTGCTAGAAAAAAATATAGGAGAAAATCTTTGTGACCTTAGGTTAGGCAAAGATAATGTCCGCTACAATATCAAAAACATAATCCAATAAAGATAAAATTGACAAAGTGGGCTTCATCAAAATTAAAAATTTTTGCTCTACAAAAGACATAGAGAATGAAAAGATAAGTCACAGACTGGGAAAAAATATTTGGGAATCGTACATATGACAAAAAGCACGTATCCTTCCACAGAGGTTTATTGGTTTTTTTTTAAAAAAAGCTTGTGTCAAGAATATGTAAAGCCTTCTTAAAACTCACTAAGGAAATGAATAACCCAATAAAAGCAGGCCCCCCACCAAAAAAAAAAAAAAAAAGAGAGAGAGAGAGAGAGAGTTATCAAGTCATTGAAAAGACATGGAGGAAACTTCAATGCCTATTACTAAATAAAAGAATCCAATTTGAAAAGGCTACATACTGTATGGGTCCAACTACATGACATTCTGGAAAAGGCAAAGCTACAGAGACAGTAAAAAGATCAGTGGTTGCCAGGGATTAGGGGGCAGGAAGGGATGAATAGGCAGAGCACAAAGGATTTTTAGCATAGTGAAACTACTCTGTTTGATACTGTAACAGTGGTTACGTGCATGTCATTGTAGTTTGTCCAAACACATCAAATGTACGCCACCAAGAAGTAACCACTAATGTAAACTATGGACTTTAGGTGATAATGATATGTCAATGTAGGTTCGTAATTTGTAACACATGTATCACTCTGGTGAGGAACGATGATAATTAGGGAGGCTATGAGTGGGGGCAGAGAGCATATGGGAAATCTCTGCTCAACTTTTCTGTGAACCTAAAACTGTTCTAAAAAATAAAGTCTATTTTTTTAGAAAAGGGCAAAAAATTTAGAACAGACACTTCACCAAAGAAGATATACAGATGGCAAATTATAAACAAAAACATACTTGACATCATTAATCATTAGGAAAATGCAAATTAAAACCACAATGAGATGTCACTGTATACCTATTACGATGGCTACAATTAGAAAAAAAAATTTTAACCTGACAACAATTACTGACAAAGATGTGGAGCAACTGGAATGCTCATAAATTGCTGCTGGGGGTGTAATATGGTAAAGCCACTCTGGAAAACAGTTTGGCAGTTTCTCATGAAGTTAAATGCGTATTTACCATATGATCCAGCAATCCCACTTCTAGGAATTTGCCCAAGAGAAATAAAAACCTATATTCACACAAAAACTTGTACAAGAATTTTTCTAGTGGTTTTCTTTGCAAATGCAAAACATAGAAAACAACCTGAATGTCCTTTAATTGGTGAATGGATAAATAAGCTGTGGTACATTCATATAATACCTCTCAGCAATAATAATAACAAAACCCACTGATATACACATAACATCTCAAATGCATTATACTAAGTGAAAGAAGCCAGAATCAAAAGAGTACACACACACACACATACTTTATTATTCAATTTACGTCATATTTTGGAAGAGGCAAAACAAAAGAGACTGAGAACAGATCTGTTGTTGCTGGGGATGGGAAGCAGGGACAGCATGAGGGAATTCGGGAGAAGTAATAGAACCTTCTGTATCTTAATTATGGTGGTAGTTACATGACTATATGCATTCGTCCAAACTCAAAACCATACACAAATACTGCAGTGTATGTATTTTTAGTAAGTATTTATAGTGTGTATTTTGTAGCATAGTAAGAACTGTACAATCCTGAAAATTAAATAATCTTATTACCATTAATAGTCAACATTTATTGGGTGCCCACTATGTGCTAGGCACTGTTTAGGGCTTTGCCATCATTTTTCATTAACTCGTTACTATTTCCATTTTAAACATGAGTGTCTTAGTCCATCTGGGCTGCTATAACAAAAATATCATAAATCTGATAGCTTGTAACAGCAAACATCTATTCCTCACAGTTCTGGGAGTCTAAGATCAAGGTGCCTAGTGAAAGCACGATCCTCGTAGATGGTGCCTTCTTACTGTGTCCTCACATCGCGGAAGAGGTGAACAAGCTCCCTCAGGCCTCTGCATAAGGGCACTAACCACATTCACAAGGGCTCCGCCCTCATGATATAATCACATCCCAAAGGCCCTACCTCCTAATACCATCACCTTGCAGATTAGAATTCCAACCTATGAATTTAGGGGGGGGACAAACATTCAGACCACAGCAATGAGAAAACTAAAACTCAGAGACGTTGAGGTCCTTAAAGGCAAGATCCTAAATATTCTTGGCAACTTTAAACAATGACTTCCATGACTTTGAGGGAAAAAAAAAAATCCACAAAACTCATCTTAGATTTGCATGCTTACATTTCTCTAATTAGAAAATTTCCATTTTGCAGAATGAGAAAGTTTTTAAAAAGCCTTTATTAATTTGCCTGTAACATTCTTTTATTGCTCACCTCCCTGAAGAGAGGTTTCATCCTGAAAGGATGTTCTTAATGTTAGATTCAAGTTCAGAGCTATAATAGATATGGTCTTTTATCTTAACAGTCATCACTACAAAAGCTGTAATTAGCCTTAATAACCAAGTTAACCAAATTGAGTAAGTCATTCTCCAAATTTTATTAATTTCGAGTCCCATTTTGGGCATTTATATCCTTCCCCTTCAACATGCCCGAAACATTTGTAGCTTTAAAAATAAAGCTCTTTGATGATTAAACACTTCATTCTGCTGTCCCTCTGAAATGTTAACCCTTTTAAGGACTCAGCCAAAAACAGGACCGACGGCTCAGTGAGATGTCAGCATTTTCAGCACTTAGCAAAGGACCTGGCACCTGGTAAGGTACCACTGGTTCTTTTACAAAGGATGTTTAATTATTTGCTATGAATTACAATGAAAACAAATTCAATATTTTAAAATTGCTTTCCTAGCTGCAATGGCTCAAAAGTATATAAAGGCAATTATCAAGTCACTGGTGTGTGCATCATTCCGTTTCTGAATTATCCATGGCACCTATGAGCTCTAGCTTTTCTCCATCACCCAGCTTTTACTCTCCAATAATACTCCACCTAATTCACATTCAGTGATTTTAGCAAAAAGACACACTATAACACATGAGGCAAAGTAAACCAAAATAAGGAAGGCAACCCCTCCAGGGAAGGGGAAAAAAAAGCATTTTCCACACAAGGTAAATAGTTCCAATCCACCTAGTGGGCTCAAACCTATTCACATCCTGTATCTGACTAAATACTCAGAGAATGTGGGCAGAATCTTGTTGAGGCAGACAACAAATCATCATGAAAGCCTTTTGGTTACTTCTGCGTTCCACCAATAGCAAAACAAGAACCTACACTCTCAGCAAATGTGAGTAACAAGAATTAACTCTATTCCCCATAGGCCAATCTTTTCCATCCAACATTTAGATGTACAAATTATCACTGCCATTTGGCCCTACCTCATATGTTCACTGTTTTACATTTCCAACTAGAAGAATTTTTTTTTTTAATCAACAAGGTCTGATCTAGAAAGGGCAAGATATAGATTACTGGCCATAAGACCCTGGGTGAGCACAGTAAGTCTCTCTGTGATGACAGTTCCCTCATTTAAACAGTGGAGACAATAATTTCTACCTACCTCATAGGGCTGTCTAGACTTGTGTGTTTGTGCTAACTGTTGAGGTTACCCAGCTCCAAAAGGCACCCTCCTGCGAACCACTGTGATAGAAGACTTCGATGTTGAAGAAATTGTGATTAGAGTACTCAGACTGCACGTGATTCTCTGAACACCGTTACAGTATTAAATTTTTACATTTAATAAAATAAAACAATTAAGATAGTATATTAAATAAACAAAAAACCAGTGACATTAAATACTTCCCTAAACTAGTAATAATGAGTTCTTGTATTACACAATTATAATCACGCTTGCCATCCAGAAACATTTCAGTCTCTCCTTTTCCCTCAGTTTCAACAACAGCCTTTTAAATGTGTTTTCTTTTCCTATAGACATTATTCTCTGTAGCCTCCCAGGCCCCTACCCTGGGCCCACAGGCAAAGAGTCACTCAGAGGTTTAAAATGCTTTGGGTAATTACATCCTTACCTACTCCTACCAGAAGGCATTTCTCAAGCTCATCCCCAACTCAAAAGGATTATTTAACATCTTCTCTGCTCATGGTAACTTCATGCCAAAGGATGGATAAAGGATGCAGTACTTTTAGCCTGAAATGACTCTTCCTTCAGCCTCCTTCTCCCTTGGCCACCTCCCTCACCTTGGTATCTTTGTTAAAACACTTCTCGTCTACCATATACTCTGCCTCCCTTTTTAGTTTCAGTGCCCAGGTTCCACTGCCTTCTACAGAAACTCAAAATTAACAGTTATCAAAACTTATTATTACGAGGGGAAAAATCCAGAGGTCAAACCAGGTGAAATCTGGAACAAGAATTTGAACATGGGAAAGAATTACTGTAAAAAATTTATAAAAAATGAAGATGAATAATATTGTAGGATAGTGTTATACTATTTCCTATAATACAGATTCAATTTTGACAAACATCCAACTTAGTCCAATTCGCGGGATAAGATTAACTAAAACAGAACTTCAGTTTTACACATCATTATATTTTACATTTCTGGGGACATTTGACATTTAGAGGATAACCATTAGAAGCATGAAGTACTAACAGAATCATATCCACTGTTCTGGCTATTTATTAAAAACTACCCTAAAACTTAGTGGCTTGATACAACAATATGTCATTACATCTCACAGTGCTGTAGGTCAGAAATTCTCTCTCTCCTCCTCACTTTGCCCTGTCCCAACATGGCCTCTCCACATGGACGGCATGGTCTTTCTCATAGCATGGCAGCCTCAGGATAGCTACAATTCTCATACAGAAACTCAGGGCTCCAAGATTGATCCTTTCAAGAGACAGGAAGTAGATGCTGCCAGTCTCTTAAGGCTTGGGCCCAGAACCTGGCCCAACAGTATCCTCTGCCATATTCTGCTGATCAAACATTTATAAAATTCACCCAGATTCAAGAGGAGGGGACATAGACCTCACATCTCAATGAGAGAGTAGCAAAGAATCTGTAGCCATCTTTAATCTATCCCAATCACCAAGAAAGATTATAAACCTGCTATATTACAAAAGGGAAAACTAAATTATTTACCAATGATTATGAGAATGTTGTTAGTTAAAATAATAAAGTTCAAATAGACTACTCAACACATGAGAAGAGCTGTACGCTGAGCAAAAAAAAAGAAGTCATTACAAAAACTTAATAGTATAAAAGGTATCCCAACACACATAGCAATATTAAGTGCTGGTTTGTATGCTAATTTTTTATCCCTTCAAGGAAAATCCTAACAATATCAGGTAACACATGTTAGATTTCTAATTAGATTCTGCATTTAAAGTTTTTAAACCTGTCTTTAGGGTACAAAGATTGCTCCATCTAATTCAGCAAACATATTTCTAAAAGTGAATGGCATCTACAATTACCCACCTGACAATAACTGCTGCCATTTATTGAATATTTACCTCACACTAACTCTGTGCTAAAGATTTTACATATAGTATCATCACATTTCACAAAAAAAAAACCCCACTTTATAGATAAGGAAACTGAGGTTTAGAGAGAAGTAAAAAGGTTGTGCTGCTACTAAAAAAGGGAGCCAGGGCTGATGTTCTTCCAAAACCAATATTCTTAAACATGATGGGTATTTAGCCTTCTATCTAGCTATGTAGTCAGAAAGTTCTTCTGTAAGTTAGGATTTGTATGTGCAGTTATGTATATATGAATGCTCAGATTAATGATTTTAGTCTTTTGACAGAGTCATCATTACATTCCTCATATTTCAGAAGTATAATACAAATAGTGTATTTTCTGAAATTATGAAGTATCCTCAAAGGCATAGCTAATAAACCCTGTACTTTATTTAAACCTGTGTTCTTATGTACTTAGAACATGTCTCCTCCAATGTGTAAGAAAGCACATCCAACAAAACTTACACAGGTCCATCTAAAAAGAGCCTAATTAAAAGAAAACTGCATTTTTCAGAACTGACAGGCATAGCAAATAAGTAATTTCACTGTAGATTAAAACAGCAGATACATAATCAAAAGCTCAACTTATGATTCAAGATTGATTATTCAAGTCAGAAGAAATCTGTTTTCTCTGAAAACATTATGATTAGGTCTGTTAGAGTCAAGCCCGTGTCAGCATTTCTGGAATAATGCACATGTATGTGGCTGAATATGCTGTCTGCCTGCCGGGGTGTGCTGCTGGATAGAGCACTGTGGTTTGTGACTGAATATATCAGTATCCATTGTTATCCTCCACAGTTGATAAAACTTGTTTTTCAGGTTCCTTCTCCTTCATGATTTTTTTGTTAACATCAAATCCACTCAGTAATTAAAATAAAAGCTACACATTTTGGTGGGGTTTTTGGAAAAATGAATTGATTGATCATTAATTAAAATAAAAGCTATACATTTTCTATAAAAGATACATTTGGAATTTTTGATCAATGTTGCCCTTCTCCACACTTCCCAGGAAGATGCCTACATTCATGACGCTACTGGAGAGAGCACTGGGCAGTGACATGCGGGGCAGAGGAGGAGGACGACCAACACCACCTTCTCTAGAGGGGAATAAGAAAGGTCAGTGGCTCCCTTTTCCTCTCGCAAATTCAGAAAAATGAGTTATCATAAATGCTTATTCTTATGAACTTGCAGCAGACAAAGTGAAACTTTCGGTGTTTCCCAGGCCTTCACAGTTATAAAATAATTCATAATACTTATAATATTTATTTTTGTTCTCAGAGGCTATTATAAGAGTCTAGAATTTCATGCATGATCCAATTAACTAATTATACTTATTTAGAGGCCATGAAATGCCTAATTGCAGTCACAAATAGGAGATCACTGGCATAATTAGTTGTGCTAGCAAAACTATAGTAACAAAATTTCTTGGGTCAAACCACACTAAAACTGCAACCTTAATTACAGTATTGTTCTCAGTACAATGCAGTCTTAATACATCAGTCACCTCATGTTTGGAAAGTAAGTAAGTAATGTAAAAATATTCTGCTTTAAATTTGATAATGCTAGTTTCTAATTCGAGAATACATTTCTGGGAAAATTTCAAAATAAAACCTCAGGAATACTGTAAAGAGAGAGTTTTTGAGATTGCTCAGGTCAATCGGGGCTAAACTCTCAGCTAAATGGCACATAATCAGTTATCATTTAAACAAGCTCTGAGAAAGTTCTAAAGTAAAATACCCATCTTCTTATTGTCAAGAAAGAAAATAAACCAAGGATTCCCAAACAATGAACTGGTATTCTGGATGTGTTCCTTCCCCCAAACCTGCAGCCCTTTATCTGATAGTCTTCCCAAGCATTTCATTTGTCAGTGCTGTCGGTCAACATGCTAGGTTCATCCAAAACAGCATGACCTCATTAGGAGTGAGCTCCTCCCCCGCTCACCACTCTTTTCCTTCTCAAGGAAGGGAGGAAGGGAAAGAAAGAAAAAAATCAGAGAGGAGAAGAGGAAAAGGCACAACGGCAGATGGTTTATTTTGAGACAGAAAAAGGGCAGTCAATGGGTGGTGAGGTGTGGTAACCTGCAAGAACATTTTCCATTTGGTCTGCACTGGCTGCTTAACTAAGCCATCTTCATTAACAGTTCCATGGTTCATTCAACAGTCCTGACTCCAAAACTATATAAATCTCTTTCTGAAAAGGTTCAATTGACACATAGTAGTGATTTACAATAGTAGCTCATTTCATTCTAATACATGAAATGTATTAGCTCTATGGTCAAAATTTTCTGAAACATGTCCTACATTATATAACCTTATCTCTATAGTTGTCTCATGCTGTCTTGGGTTGCTTTTTATTTTTTCTATTTTCTGACCAGACTTGAAGTTCCCCAATGGCATTGTCTACCACAGGGCACTATAAACAGTAGGTTCCTGCTAACTTATCTACTATTCAGGTAAGGCACTCAACTGTCCACCATCCATATTTACGCATAAGTGCTTCCCTGAGCCATTGATACAATGACTCTCCTCTCATTTGCCACCGAGAATCAGTTTAGGACAAAAGATAATAAAGAATAAAGAGCCTACTAAAAAAGAACAAATTTACCAATGGTTATTATTATAGAGTACTGATGGTCAGGTAAACATATTAGCACTATATTTGTGTAAGAATCCCAAGAAAACAAGCTTGTAATATTCTGTGAGATTAGAACCGAAATTTTATTCATAAAAACAATTTCTTAATGCACTGACTTTTCTGTGGAGTTCAGAAAGAACCTATGATGGGTGTTGGGTTTCTTGGAGAACAGAATGTTTCATTTTGCTCTAATTCATTCTATTACTGAATTAAACTTTGATGTATTGGTCTTGACAAGTGCTTCATGCTGATTGTATTGTGTATGATAGTATAATCACTCCCCATGCATTTCCCACTGGCTGGCTGATTAATGCAATAGATTACCTGCAGCACTGATGGCAAGGGGGAATCATTGCCCTTCTGTACTCTAAACTGTTTGTATTTCAGTCTGCGCGCGTGCGTGTGTGTGTGTGTGTGTGGGGGGGTGTGTTCATGTGCACACAGGCGCCCATGAACATCATGCACATGGGCAGAGAAGGCTGGATAAAGAAGAAGTGTAGGAAAAGAGAAAATTGAAGACTCTGAAGATTGATGCCTTTCAAGCATTGTTTTCAGTACACCAAAAATATTTACTGTTTGATGCTTCCAAACAGGGTCAAACATAACACTTCAATTATTCATTCACAAATATTTACTGAGCATCAACTATATGCCAGGCACATTTTTTTGCCTTACGAGAAAAATAACTTTAAAAATCTGTTACTTTCAGTACTCTAATTAGTGGAAGGGAAGGAAAAAGGGGAGTGAAATTACCAAATGGGCACTGATACAAAGATAAAAAGAATATTTAAAAAAATGGCAATGAAATTAGTTTAAATGTCCCAATAAAGAGAGCAACTGACAACAAGACTGAGTGAGTGATTTAATGGTTTCAAAACAAACAAACCTCTCGGATTATTTGGTCTACATAGGACCCTAATGTTTAGCAAAGAATATCTTCTAACGTATGACCAATCTTGTTTTGGTGAACAAGCTGCTGGATATAATAATCTCATCTTGAAGTGGTAGGGAGAAGGGGAGATAGACTTCTGTGCTCTTGGTCGTATTTTGAAAGCATTCTTCCTAGCAGGATTTCCTCTCAGTTCCAAGCCTGTATGTGACCCGAGAGCTGTTGTTTGGGATTCTCCCATCCAACTCTTAGCCCTTGCTCATCCACAGAGCAGGACTGGCTTCCAATTTAAGCCATTTCAAGGTCTCTATCTGATTCCTGAGTTACGAATGCTTCTCTCCCTCTTCTACAGGTTTGCTGAAGCCAATTTTGAAATTTACTAATGTCCCCTAGAATGAAAGGGGCCAGGATCATGACCTAGAGTCAACAAGGTCCAGCTGGTCATAGCTCAAAATCACAGAGATTTGGCTTTCTATTTCAAAGGTTATCTTTGTAGCAGAAAAGCACAGAGAGTCGAGTTAGCCACATTTCAGACAATCACTATCACTACTGGCTATTCTGTCACCAGATCAAAGCCTGAGAAAATAACCCTAAGACCAGTTATTAACTCGGTTGAGCAAGTTAATGTCAGAGGCATTGGTATTTTACTATACAGAGTCCTACTCTTATTTCAATTTTGGAATTTTGAAATAAAACAATGTTATGCAATTATCAGACAAGTCTTAGAGCAGCCGCGCAAAAATTCACTTGCTGCAGATCACCAGTTTTCCTTCCCCTAAAGTATTTAAGAAAATATTATTTATATAAATAAAAAAGTCATTCTTTTTTTCACCTCTAATAAGAGTGGCTATTTAAAAGCCTATTGAAGACAGTGATTATCAAGCATGTATTTTTAATATCAGAATCCTTTGTTCCAGAAACGTCTTAATGAGAAGCCTAGTATGAAACACGGTGAAAGTCACACTGCTCTGATTGAGAAGGACCTCTCCTCCTCGGCCTTTGCCCCAGGGGTTCTTCTGCAGGGCACTGCCTGAACACCCTGGGCTCTCCGCCCCCTCGTGAGCCTACCTCAGTTTGAATCGGCCGTGGTAACATTTGCAAAGCACCTTGCTTGGTGCCAGCACACATGGACAGCAGCCTAAGGAGTTGCTCCAGCCTCCCGTTGGCTTCCACTTCTTTCATTCTAGCTCCTGGCGTCCCTGATTCCCCGTGAAGCCCCTGGGAATCCCAGACGGCTTAAAATCAGGCTTTTCAGACCTTGTTAATTTTTGTAAGCTGCCACTTCAGGGTAAGAAACGGTGAAAGAAAAATTTTCCCCAGCTTGTGTTTCTTTATTTTCACTCTCCCTCTCCCCCTCCACCCTATCATGATAGTACTCTCTAGATCCACAGTTTAGCAAGGAGACTTCTTCAGCCAGATTTCCCTTTGATGGTTGTTTCTTGAAGGCAAGTGCAGTTAGTACTAACTCTTAAGAAGTGGGAAAAGTAGGGAGCGAACTTTTCTAAAAATTGTTGTGAGGAAGAAAAGAACACATTATACCGACGCTATGACATTCCTATCAGCCACTAATGTGAGAGGAGTATCTGCTGCCAATGGACTCATGTTATAAATAGAAAGATAACATAAAAGTAAGTAACCAGAACCCATTCTTGGTACAAATAATGCTACCAGCATTGTTTACATAATACATAATACAGTAACACTAAAGTGTACTCCAATGAACCATAAGGCATTTTAACTCCCAATCAAATCTCCATGGTCTATATTTAGAATAGTTTTATAAAAACACACAATAGGGTGATCTTCAGGTATTGTTACAAATTATCTAATTCTACACCTAAATAATTTAGAAATGAATGCCATTAAAACTTTCCAGTTGGTTAGATAAAAGGATCAAGTGAACCATAAAGACCTCTTTTAATCCTAAGAATCTACAATTTCCTATTAATGCATATTTTAAATTTTTTTCTCTTTATTTCCACTCTTCCCCATACAGGGTATTGAATGGATAATTAAATGCTAGCAGCTGTAGTCAAGAGAAGGATGGCTTCTAGTTATACACAGGAAGTATTTACCATAGGTTTACTCACTGTACAGAAACATGCATTCCCTATTTTGGTTAACTTCTGACCCGAGCTAGAAATTACTCTGCCTACTTGAAGAAGCAGAGAATAAACCCCTCTTCCCACCCCGACAGCAGGGCAGAACTCAGAGGCCTATAACCCAAGAACACAGAGCTCTCAGTTGTTTTTTTTTTTTTAGTTTCAGAATATTACGGGAGCACAGACAGTTTGGTCACATAAATTGCCTTTGTAAGAGACAGAAAGCAGTAGGACCGCACAAACAGAGAAAGAAACCAGGCCCTAGTAATGAGGATCCAGAAGCAGACAGGCCTTCTGAGAACAGCGCTGGAGGGAAGCAAAGCCTCACGAGCAATACAATTGACAAAGCCTCTGTATTTAGAGGGAGCAGTGAACAGTGCGGGCAGAAGCAGACACTGAGACTGGAGTACACAACTGCATTACAGAGCAGGACAGCTCGTGTGTAAGAGGGGGCTGCAGAGCCTACAGACTGCATGAGATAAATAAGTGTTGGCAACTGTGCTGTCATTATTAGGGCCTGGTACAAGCCAGGGCAAAGACAGTGAGCTAAGGGTCTTCGCCAGCTCCTTATCAGAGGGGACTGGAAAATGGGATCAAAACTTCACTGTACACCCATCTATAGCATGTAGTATCTGCATTTATGATGAGCTTAAGTTTATTATATAATACACTTTCTCAATCAATAGCATGCATCTGACTATTCTACATCAATGTACTTGTTTTCTCAAGGAACCTGTAGTGGATCCCTGTAAACATGGGTGCAGATGGGTGACTGGGCTAGGGAAGCTCAGCTGACCACTGCAATAAAGACTGTGAGACCCTGGGTAGGCAGACCAGGCTAGGCAGCTCTTACAGGCTTTACTGGCACCTACGTGAGCTTCCCTTTGCCCCTGCTCTGCTCTGAGTACGAAGACCGCCTGGCAGAGAGGCATATAATGATCTTTTAAAATAAGCTAAGGAAGTTGTTTAGTTTGGTGGTTAAATTTTTGAAGTCACTGACGCCTGGGATCAAACTGCTGCCCTGCTACTGTGACCTGAGGCAAGTTATCAAGCCTCCTTAAGCCTCAGTTTTCTAGGTTGTAAAATTAGGGCTAATAAGTGTACCTATCTCCCAGGGTTGTTTTAGGGATTAAATAAAATAACACATGCATTAAGTGTTTAACTTAGTGCCTGACAAATAAACATTGGCAACTGTGTTATCATGAGTAGCTGGACCAAAACAGGAAATAAAACAAAGCACGAATCTAAGCCCTATGATGCTGATCTACTGCCTCCCTCTCCTCCCCTTTTAAGTAACAGTAAAGAACAGCAAGGTTGGGTTGAAAATCTTAAAGACAACATTTTTGATAATGAATTCGACTGTTCTAACTTATCATTAGAACAATTGCCTGATCCTTTAGAATCTTACTTCTGTGTACAAAGACCCAAAGGCTCTCCTAAATTACTAAGAGTTTCATTTTGAATGTGTGACTTAAGCATTATCTTGTCTCCTAATGTTTGCATGTCTCTACTTCCTTCTTACTACCAGTACCATCACCAACTCTAAAATCAGGTACCTAATACATCTGTTCCCCTGGACATAGCAAGTGCTTAGTACATACTGATAGAAAGGCCCCAATAAGACTTCTGGAAAGAAGATTAACAATATGGCACCAACAGCGGGATGCAGTGGTAGAGCTGCATTCTCCGTGTGCCCAGGGAGACAAACTGGTAGATAACAAGCAGTCCCTGATATGTGGTTCATTAGGATTACCTTCCATACTTACTGCTCTCTGGACGTTGCCAAGTCTCTACTGACATCTTTTTGCTGCAAGAGACCTCTGGGAATTGCTGTTTTCTCCATGGCACTAGCAAAGAGCTAACTACCACAGCAAACTACTTTTGTATGCTTTCTAGTTCTCAAAAAGCAGTTACTCCTTCCATTCATTAGTCACCATCGGCTTTAAAATGTGGCAAGCTTCGGGTAGTTTGAATTTACCACAGAAACTAAGTAAGGAGCTCAAAACAGTGGGGGGAGGGAGTTATTAAGCCTATTGCTTTCAGAGATGTAAGATGGCATTCCCCAGAAATTTCTCCACAATTGCCTTGATCCTTTAGAATCTTATTTCTACGTACAAAGACCCAAAGGCTCTCCTGAATTACTAAGAGTTTCATTCTGAATGTGTGACTTAAGCATATGTTTTCCTTCTTATTCAAGAATAATGTGGGTGGGTACAGAAGAATCACTACTTGTGTCTGGGATGGAAGGTGGGACAGCAGCCAGGTCCATGGAAATGGACTCAGGTAATTTTGAGTATTTTGCATTAAATGTGGTCCCAATGGGTGGGCTGAATTCCCTACTGCTGAACATAGTTAGATTTACCCTAATTCTAAGTGCCCTGAGTCTATATACCACTCAATCTAGCAACCTACCAAGGAACATTATAGTTGTTGCTTAATAATAAGTGATCTACCTTACAATAAAATGCAAACTAGAAAGAAACATCTAACTATGGCTATTGCTGCTCACGCAGAGTTAGGTCCCCAGATAGGAAGCTGTGAAAAGAACTCTGAGAGATACCATCTTGTTCTTGTGAACTGAGTGAGCAGAACTTGGTGCAGCAGGGCTCTTGCAGTAGCAGCCCATCCTCTCCCTAAGAAACAGGATTTATATCCTAGAAAGCATAGCACATGACTCAGCTCAGAGAGAAAATGTTTAAAATTTCGGGAAAAACATTACGTAATACTTGAAAATGAAAATTTAAGAATTTTTCCCTATGATAAAACTGTAATTAAATGTTACTTAACTGTTTCCTCTAATGACATCTATTTTAATTAGGTTTTAATAGACTGGCACCCACAACCTATAGTTTTATGAAGCAAAGTAAAATTACGGTCCAAGAAGACATTTAAGGAAAGAGACCCATCAACACAGATGAGAGGTTACAATATGATGCTCTCATCCCGAAAGACCCCCACAGTAATTAAATGTGCTGAACAGACAGCCATTAGGGCTAACAGTAGGTGTGCTCGCCACCAATCAGCACTGGGTTGTTCTTTGAAATCCAAGGGTTATTTCTGTGATCTGCTCTCCAGAAAATTTGCATGTCACTGAATAAGGGAAGCAATTGAAGTGGTGTGTCTTCCACAGCTTCTACTAAATATGCAGCCTGTATCAAATGTGCAACCTCTACCATTTCAAGGGGACTTTCTGTTTTAAGATTTTAATACACCCTTTTTCTCATAGCTGATTACGGTACAACATTATTCATCTTGAGAACACTGCCTTATGTTGGGAAAATGAACATTATGTAGAGAAAGTAAAATTAATATTTGAAAAACTGACTCATGTACAAGATAAATGTATCTGCAAATGAGATGCACTAAACAGGATCTTAATAGTATGCATCTGTATCTATTTCATACTACATTATGAAAATCAGGGAGTAAATCACAAAAATTAACTCAGATCAAATGAATATCATAGGCACTTATATTAGAAAAGAGGAACTGAGAATAATCAGTCCCTTTGTTAGCTGGAGGTTGGGGGGGGAAGATATTGGGCCTATTGCTACCACAAGTAAGTTTGCATACATTTACTTGAAAGAGAGAAAAAGTTAAAATGAGTATCTTATTTTTAAAACTAATTTTGAAACGTCAATCTTGTTAAATTTTCATAAAGCAAATGTAATCAGAAAATTGTAAATCTTAGGGAGGGGGATATCTGGTCCTGTGAAAAAGATTTTGTAATCTTCTGGCCGACAATCTGATGGATTCAGATCCCTCTGCCAAGAAGCAGAGTTACTTGGCTAACATACTCTCACTTGTACTCTTTCATCAGATTAAGGTTTTCATGCCAGAATCTTTTTTTTACTGGTGTATTGGCCACTGCCAGAAATGGACCCATCGAATCCACTGGTGCTAAGGAGTTAAGCATCTGAGATTTAATTTAACAGTTTCAGCTTTATTAAGCTGTCACAGAGCGGCCCCACTT
Source organism: Avahi laniger (assembly GCA_963575035.1). Taxonomy (NCBI): domain Eukaryota; kingdom Metazoa; phylum Chordata; class Mammalia; order Primates; family Indriidae; genus Avahi; species Avahi laniger. Next base: position 78,266 of record CAUYSK010085397.1, on the reverse strand, counting down.
TGATAACAGTAGCTGCTCCAATTATGGCTTGGTTTAGGGTTGACAAGTATAATGATTCATTCGTGGCACATGAGAAGCAATAAAAGGTTGTTTTGCATTACAGCTTTAAAAATGTGGGCACTTTTTTCATTTAATTTGTCACTTAGCTTTTGCTAAGAGGACATTTAAATTGCAGTAAAAGGCAAATGGGGCTTTTAGTTTAAATGTAATCCCCATATTTAAATGATCTGTAATGGCGCAGTGTTGGAGGGGGAACACTATTGTCTCACAGTGGGTCCTGATGGTGACATGTGACATTTGTATTCAGGTCCTGTATTATCCATGTGGCTAAAGGGCTTCCAATTTCATTTCACAGCCAGAAGCCTGCAGAAAACACCAATTAACTTGCAGATCCCATTTGCCGACAAAACTCAGCCTCTTCTCAATGTCTGGCATCTGGCAGTGCTCAGCATTTAATTCCAAAGCAGAGCCTTGAAGCAATGTGAGCCCTATGTAAGGGCACAAAGTCAAATTCCCCCATTTTATTAAGAAGCAAAAGCCTTTCCTTTTGTAATCCAGAAGCAAGGTTTAGTTAATTTTTTGGTGAATGAATATTAAGATGTGTTAGTTACTGTTACTTCTACAGGAGATTCTTCACAGAACTTAGAGCCCATTAAAATGGCAAGTGATCTCTGCTTGCCATCAGAGTACATAGGAGAATTTCTAGCGGTCTTGTAATGGGGCACAGGGGAGATGAAAAAAAGAAACACGGGGCAAGAAGTTGTGCTCTTTACTGTGGACTAAAATCAAAGAACTTGCATAAAGCCTGGCCCTTAATTAGAAAGTAGTCCATCAGAGGGTAAAACTAGGATCAGCTGGTGGAAACTTCCACCTAATGAGAATTTATACTTTTGATTGAGGGTTAAGGTACATAATTTTCAAAACCACCTTGGAAAAGTAAAATGTGACTGAATTAAATGTGAACACTGCAAATTTTATTTGACTATATTACTCGTGCTTTTTCGGTAACCAAAAAATTTAGTTGGAGTTTTCTTCCTAACCAGTTATTTGTAATTCTAAGTTTGTCTAAGTACCAAAGCTCTTCAAGTTTTATTCATTTAATATTAATCCAATACTTTTTCCTTAAATAATCTCCTTCATTACTGTTTTTTAAAGCTAGTCCTTTTTACTTTTATAAACCAGTTAGTCAATTCAACACGTATTAATACTATAGAGTTACAAAATGGAAGAGGGTTCATTTGAAAAAGTAAACAATTCAGTATTCTATAAAAATATTAGTTTAAATCATGCATTGCACTGTTCCCTAACCATCACACCGTACCCCCAAGCATCACTTCAATATATTGAAACTACCTACTGTAGTTACAGACTGATTTAAATTTTGATTGAGGAAAAAGGCCACTACCATTCTTTCAGGAGTGCCAAGGAAGTACCAAGATTAAGTTATTACAACATACTTAAGAAAAAATGCCAGGGAAAAGGATTAACAGTATCTACGAGTTGTCAAGTAGCAGACATATAAAAAAAACATCAAGAGTTTCTGTCCACAGCCAAGTTTCTGAATGTACATCCTACTAATAGGAAAAAAGAAACCTGTCAAACTCTTTACCAACTTACTTCATCATAACCCTAGATCACACAATGTCATCTTGTGGAACTCTCCTAACCTCCTAATTTGAGTTTTTTTATCTATGAAACAGTTGATCTCCAATGTCCCTTCCAATTATGATCATGTGGTATCTTCACATAAAATAGCTTCTCTTGGTCTGGACTAGACCTGGGATCAGTCAACATGTCAAGAAAAATTTCACTGAGACTAGGATCTTCTAGTAAATATAACCAGAATTTTCCTCTCCTAAAATTAATACAAGCACTGAAATGTTTGTCAAAAATTTCATTTGTCCCTTATAGATTTCTTAATAGAAAGCTAAGATAGCAAATACATCATATCATTCATTACTTCCCTAGCAGTGAGCACTGGGTAACAAGATTCAGCCCAACAAAAGTCCCAGTATTCTTTCAATGAATGTGACTAGTGGACTTCTCATTTTTTTCAACTACCTGTTGTATTTGTATCTTTAACTAGCAGGGATTTAGGAAGCAGTAATATTAGAGTTTGCTTTTCCATTCTGAGGCCCAACAGTTCATCTAAATCTATAGATAGCAGCCAAAAATAATATAAATATCCAAACTACTTTTGATAATTCCAGTGTGGGGAGAAGGGGAAGGCAGACTTCAGATTTTAGTTGAATTGATTACAATATTAATCTAGAAATAAGTATCCAGCTCTACAATACAAAACAGCTATTTTAGAATAATAAAACTTTTTTACCTGAATATTTAATTACATATTTCTGTGCTTACCTTCCTTGAGATCAGGCAATTCATCCAAAACCCTGCCAAGGTTGCTTTCTGTAAATGCCAGCCCAAATCCTCATTCTTCCTGTTCTTCTAACCAGTGTACATTGACTGCAAGTTCTGTGTAGGAGCAGCTCTCTCTCCAGCAATACAACGACCATGTTCTTAAAACATTCAACTATGGTGTTTATCCATACACAACTCAATGGCAATTTGTCAGGAAACATACTTACCCAGCTCATCCCAGAGCTGCCTATATTTGTCAGTCATCGCAGTGCCTTGTTGCCTCCAAAGTGACAGGCGAGGGTCAGCCATGAATTGCTCTGTTATCAAGGTCAACATGCGAGCCCCATTGGAGTCCCTCATCTTCAACATTTCCCGCACCTAAAGGGGAAAATAGACCTTTAGAAAAATGTTCAAAAAACAAAAAAAAAAAACAAAAACCAACCCACACAACACAAGAGACTTTTCTCTATTTCTTCCTGGGAGATGGAGGCTAAGTCTTCATACCAGCCCTCTTAAGTAAACAAAAGTATGTAGGTAAAAACCACTCTCTACCTTAAATAGCAATTTAATCAAAGAAAATACCGTTCATTATTTTAAATTATGTTTTAAAATCCATATGAGGAAAAGATGTTTCCCTAACTTCTCAATTCCAAAAAATTTTTGGATGGGTCTTATATAGCTGATTAAGGTAAGTGATTAAATCACGTTTCGTATGTCCAGTACAAACATTTTTTTCGAGGTTCTTCTTCAAAGTATCTCTCTTATGTAAACCAAGTATACACTTTGTGATTCAAGACTATACTCCAACAAAGTAGGCATTCATGCTTTGACAAACCGCTAAAGTGAAATCTGGCACTGGAAATAGGTATCTGAACCTAACTAGTTTAACAAAACAGGTTTTAGCAAGGTGTTCCTGCTTCCTTGCATAAGATGAGATGCCATAACTTTGTTAGTCTAAAGAAATACAATACCAAAACAAACACGGCAAATAGTCTGGCACCTTCCTGACTCTCCAACTGATTGTACTTATCACCAGAGAAGTAGAGACGGAGTAGAGTTCACTAAGAACGCTTTAGGCATCTTCTAAATAGATCTGATAATGATAGCATCTGTCCTTCAGTTTTTAAAAAAAAAAAACAGTTTTATTGAGACATAACTCATACACCATACAATTCACCAATTTAAACTGTAGAATTCAATAGTTTTTAGTATATTCACAGAGTTGTGCAAGTTCTTCAGTTTTTAAGATAAATTAGTAATTTCAGTAAGTTCTTTCTCACTGAAATTTTTTGACATGAAGAGCAGCAGCATACTTCTACTCACTCAGAAGGGATTGTTTTTCGCCTGGTAAGAGGAAATGGGCAAGGCTGTAAGTTCAAGAACTCTCTTCCTTTATATGAGTGATCCATGAAGCAGAATAACCACTGATCTAGTAAGTTAATTTGGCCTCTCAAGCTGGAACCTCAAGCTCTGCCCATTACTTTTGTGCTACATTTCCCTGATAAAAGAAAGAAAAGAAACACAAGTCTCTGTGTCCTGTCTCTCCGTAGGAAACCCTAAATGAAACCATCCACTCCAAAGGTGTGTGCTACTATGTATTCGACAAATGAGAATCCCAACTGAATACAGCTGTCCCTGTAGGAAATGACCAGAGCAGGGTCATAAGCAGGGCGGGGGGTGGGCAGTGGTGGGAGGCTTTTTCCAGGATTCCCTCTGTGTGAAAGGCAAATAAAGGAGAAAATGGCAGATCTTTAATAAGGCAGCCCAAATGGAGAAGGTCAGCAGATCCTGTCTCAGGTCTTTCCCCTGATGAGCAATGGCACTCTCCCACCTGCTTTAGAATTTGAGCCTTGAGTTCTTTAGAACTCAAAAGTACTTCTACCCTGAATCACAAAGCTTGTACTTCCAGAAGAGTTATTTCAGTAATCATACCAAGAAGTTTATTCCCAATATCGAAGCACTAAAAAGTCATGAATGGGTGAAGATTAGGAGGAAGAAAAGGAGTTGCCATTTATTGGATATCATTGGGTTTTACATTTATCCTTACCATTTAATCTTCACTGCAACTATGTAATGTAGGCCAGATTATAACCCCCATTTTATGAATTATAAAACCAAGCCTCACAGAAGTAATTTGCCCAAAGGACAAGGGGAATAGCTGGGATCAGAACCCAGATCTGTCTTAACTCCAAAAGCTATGCTATTTTTAAAATTAGATGTTGCTATTACTTCATATGGCAAATACAGTGTGTACATAATATACAGGGATAAAAATAACAACTTCAGACCAGTTTAATACTACATCTTTCAATGGCTTCCCCTAGGCCACAGTATACTCTTTGCTGAAATGAGAATACATCAAATACTTCCTATGTGTCTAAATATACCAAACCTTTTACCAGTATATCAATGAATTTGATTTAACATTTATTTACCTGAAATCTATCAGGTAAACAGCCATGAAAATCAGCAACAGCCATGAAAATAAATGCTTTATTACTAAGCACATAAACTAGAACTCTATATTAACCAGCACTCAAGTACATCCATACCCTAACGGTAATTAATTTTCAGACTGTTGACTCTGAGGCATTACATGAGTTTGAAGTGCCTGTGAATTACCAAAGAATGATTAAATCATGTATGAAGTGGTTTTAGAGTTACATGTATTTTATTGTAATCTAATTACTGGAAAATTGGTAGTGTACATATGGTATAAGGGATAAATCTTTATTAATAGGGTATTCATTAATCAGAATATACTATTTCCTAGCTATACCCAACAACAGAGTTTACTCTAATTCTTCTAAACTAGAAAAATCTTTTAATTATTTTGAATATTAAAGAAGCTATTTAACAAAAGTATCAATTAACACAGTTATCCGCTCCCTTTAAACCATTTTAATATATTATCTGTAATGATGGCTGTACTCCCAATAAAAATAAATACATTGATTTAATAATTACTTAAAAAGCATTTTATCCATTATTTAGAAATGTGTTTACGGTACGCAAAGTTCTGTATAAAGCAACAGACCCAGTTTCTGCTCACAAGGAACTTACAACCAAAATAATTTTAATTCTTGGACCATCAATTTTTGGTGATGAAAATGAACAGCAGACACCAACATTTAACACTATTATCACAGTAACTTTAGGAGATATGTTATTATTGGCTAATTTCATAAAAGATAAGGAAACTGACAAATAATTTGCTAAGATTCATACACTTAGAAAGATCGAGAGCTTAGACTTACACTGAGAACTGTATGACTCTAAAACCCATGTTTTTGAAAATAACTTAAAGATACTGACATTATTAACCTAAATATACATAGCACATTTTAAGGATTATATTTAAAGCTATGTTATCCTTGGGAAAATTAACTAGAAAAAGAAAAAACTTGAAAAGATGGCATTTTAAATAACACTAAGCCATTTTATTTTGTTCTTACTATTGAAAGAACGTTTTCAAAATTGTATAGATTACTGCTAGTTTATTAATAGGAACTAAGAGAGACAAAAATGTTCCACATCTTGTCTAAGGTCATCTAAGCAAATAAAAGCTTGCATTACACCATAAAAGTTTCCATTGGTCCATTAACTTAGACCGTGTTCTTTAATTTTTTTAAAAAAAGCCTTTATCCTATTATAAACATGGTCATATATAGATTGTTCCTATATGTGTATATATTTAGAATATTTCTTTAAAAATAAACAGTCATACCTTTGCAAAGAGTAAATTAAGCTGCTTCCCTGATCCGTGGTACCCGCCCTGGGAAAGGAACAGTTTAACCTGTTCTTGAACCTGCTCTTCATCTAAGTGCCAGCAGTTTTCATCATCTATACTAGCACCTGCTGTTGGATCAGGAGCACCTAGAAATAGAAAGAAAAAAAATAACACATATGCTAGATAAAAACTCTGTGCTAAAAGGATTCTGAAATAAGTTTGAAAATAATTATGATTCTCTATTTTTGCCTAGTTTTTAATTCAATCTCAATTTCAGTTATACATACAAATATATGACCGAAAATAAAAACAGGAATCACTCTTTTATTTCTAGGACCTTTCTAATTTGTGCTAAGCCAAATGCAGATTACTTTAGAACTGAGATATTTCCATTTTTTTAGGATCAGAGACTCTATCTTTGGAGATAAGTTTACAGGTTCTCTAAAGAATTAAAAAGTCACAAATGTTGCATTGTAAATATGTGATGTTTATAAAGCTCTACTGTGTAGGACGTGCTAGAAAAATGTTTTTCAAAGACATTAGAAAAATGTGAAGCAAGTAAACTTAGCAGAGTATTTCTCTCTTTATATGTTAATTCAAGAAGTTTTCACCATTATGTTCTGCTGTATAAACTACATGCTGACATAAGTCTTTAGTTGCAGAAAACCAAAGATTAAAAAGGGAAATCAAGCCTCATGGGAACAGGCAGTGCAGCTGTTGTACTAAACCAGGTTGTAGTATCACCTTGCCAAACTGCATAAATATTTTATTGCTGAAGTACACACAAAAGGTAAGAGCTATGTAATAAGCACTATGTGTGTAGACTACTTTAGAAACTCAAAAATTACACAGATATTTAGGCAGGTAGAAATTACATTTCATTATTCATTAATAAAATAAAATGGTATTTTTAAAATCTAAGATCCATCAGTAATACAAAACATTTTAAATCTAAAAACCATTCATTCCCAGTGTTTTATCTCCTTATCAAACCTTAAAAATACGTCTGTAGGTGGGGTTTTGTATTATTTTTCTTGTCTTCTAATGATAAAATACAGATGCCATTAACCAAGGAAATAATCACTAACATCTGCTTAGAACCAGGATCTACTAGTCCCTACTACTAATAGTTCGTAGAAGGCAGTAGGAATTGCCTGAACCTCCCTGGAATAGTGTCTGTTCATTCATTCTTTCATTCATTCAGCCAGTCAGGATATTTACCGTGTGCCTGAAATGGTGCCAGCCTCTATTCGGGGATAGAATGGTGCACAAAATAGACAAGAGTTCCTGCCCTCACCGAATTTACAGTCTAATTCAGAGGCTTTCAAACTTTTTTGACCAAGACCCACAATAAGAAATACATTTTATATCATACCTAATACACTTATGTGTCCATGTGCTTATATGATTACAGCTACCTATTTATCTGCAGCAAACGTTTGATGAAAAAAAAATCTTTACTATAAGTGAAGAAGTCTGATATTTTCTATTCTATTTCATTTTCTAAAAAGGGCTTGCCATAATTTTATAAACTGATTTCATAATCTATAATGGGTTGCAACCCACTATTTAAAAAACACTGTTTTAAGTGATCAAGATAAAATATCAATCTAATAATAAGCGGTAATTACCCAAAGGAAGAAGGCAGGGTGCTGGAAGACTCTATAGTGGAGAGCTCTGACTTGGCCTTGGATTGCTGGGGTAAGCATACCTTGAGGAAATGGCACCAAGCCAAGATCTGTCTTAAGTAGATTAGAAGTTAATTAGAAGCTAACTAAAGGCAGGGAAAGGAGGGGAGAGGTGTGCATGTGAAATGAAGAAAAGAACTTGGGCAGAGGATGTAGGAAGGCAGGAAGAAACATGATGCATTAAGGGGGGAAAAAGGCAGTCCATGCAATCAAGAGCAGAGGATGAGGGGAAGAGCAATACAAGACAATCCTGGAAAAAAGCAGCTGGGCGGACTCTGAGGGCCTTGGCTGGTGAGGAGCTTAGTTTTTTTCCTTAAGAGTAATGAATGGGAATTCATGACAAGGTTATCCAAAGCTGAAGAATGGACTCCTCTATATAGTAAAAGATATAAAAGATATTTTCTCCTGATGTGCACCAATTTGGACATTCCTACTGTAGAATATTATGCAGCCATAAAAATGAAGGTGGAGATTCTCCATATACTACAACAAAAATATGTCCAGGATATACTGTTGACTGAAAAAAATGTAGAGAAAAAGTATACACAGTCTATCACCTTTCAGGTAAATAATGAGGTTTTAAAAAGAGCTACATGTATCTTCTTACATATGCATGAAATATCTTAGAAGGACACTTAGAATGAGTATAGGTACTCTAGTTACATGGGAGAAGGATATGCTTCCTTGAATACTTTTTCATACTTTTAAAATTGGGGAACTATGTAAACATGTATTTACGTATCTAAAAATATCACTTTATCTGAAATGTGAGGGATGGGTTGGGGAACAAAAATATATAGTAATAGTATGCTATTTTGATGATCTGCACACAGGATCCTGATGATAGCTTAAAAAACAGCAGTGAGAGTAAAAACGGAGAATGTAACAGGATTTTTGGACACAGACACAAGACTTGGTGAAGAATTGAATATGTGAGGTATGGGAGATCAGAGGTGGAAAGAGACACAGGTTTCTGGATTAAACAACTAGATACAATACTGGACAACTCACTGACACACAGACCACCAGAGAAGGACCGGGTTCGAGAATGGGAGGGCAGTGTGGTCACGAGTTCAGGTTTAGACGTGGTGAATTTGAAGTACTTTTGAGACAGCAGAGAAGAGAAGAGAGGATTTCAAGCAGGGAGCTGGACAAACTACGGGAGGCAGCACTGGTTAACAAGAGCATCCAGGACCAAGCCCTGAGGAAGGCCAACATTTAAAGGCTGGGTAAGTGAATGAGCAAGGATGGCAGTGGCAATGAGTGGTCTCTTAGGAAGCACTGAAGAGAAGCTCTTTCCAAAGTAAGGAAGAAAAAGTTGTTCCAAGCAGGGACCGGACAACTAGGTAGACGTTTAACTCCACGAGAGCAAGAATTTTATCTGCCTTGCTTACCACTGCTTTCTAACACGCAGCCACTATCAGATAATCAAGTACTGGGAGGAAGTGGGGAAAAGAGGGAGGGAGAAAGGCATGTATACATTTCCTCCCCTGGGAAAGGATTCTTATCACACAGGAGGATGATGATTTTTCTCCTCACAATGTCACCTGGAGGCAAGTATAGATCATGACTCCCATTCTGCAGGAGGAGGAATAGGTTCCAAGCGGCTGTGACTCATCCCCAGCCACACTCTGCTACACCCAGTCTCCTGATTTTCTTCCCTGCCAATGAACATGTCCCAGAACCTTGGAGCTAAAGTTGAGCCCCGAGGTCACCAAGACAGGGGTTGCCAACCCTAAAGCAAAGATAAATTTAAGGAAAGGTACTAGTATGTTTGTAGGCATTTGTTAGCATGTTTCCCTTTCACAGGAAGCTTTAAGGACACACAATGCTGTGAAGAGTTCATTATTAGGTCTATACCCATATCACACAGAAATTCAGAGCCCCTAACCCAGCCCATCTCTTTGATTCTAGGGAATCTCATGTGTGTGTGACACACACACAAACACCGCTACACAAAGACAGCTATAGATTCTTCACCTGAATGTATCAAGAGGCTTTCCAAACAACTAAACTACAGGATCCAGACTTAGTGTTTTTAAGTTCTTTCCAATATCCTCTCTGGAAATCTGACACATCCATCCTTATCTTCTTCTTAAGGAAAACTCCAGAATAGCTACTAATCATTCATTTCCACTGTTCTCCTGATAAACTGAGCTAAATAAATCCAATTTCTATCCTCATGGTGGTTATTTCCCTCAATTTTTGTGATTTTTAAAGTTGTTGTCTGTTGGGTACCGAGGGCCAAAGTCCACAAGGAGTCTTGCCCAGAACTGCTCACATGGGGGCTGACTCCTGTGGCATGGCTGGAGACACTCAGTTGCTTGGGTCACAGCACGGGAGAGTTCAGGTTTAGTTTGCCACAAAAATAGCCAAATATTAAAATATTTAATCAGGATGTCAGCTGGGCATCCTACTTAAAACGTAGATCTGAATGTAAACTGGAGAAAATCCCAGTCTTGTCCTATGGCCTAAATTGGCAAAGGGGTCTACATGCAGGTATCTTCCAAAAACTTTAGGATATACTCGATTTTTTCATGCTAAGGGGGAGAAGTGATATAAAGAAGAATCCAGAAATCACTCTTTACTTGAATTATATAATGTATTTATTCCCTTAAAATCTGGTAAATTTTAAAAACGCTTATCATTTTTTAAAAAAATATGATAGATTTTGAAACTGCTGTAATGGACCATTTAATTTACATACATAGAGATTTTGGTTCTTGCCCGAGTGCTATTAGAAATGTCTAACAGCAAATGGATAAATAAATGAATTGTTTTCTCAAGTTTTTAAGAAAATTAAGTGCTATGGTTTGTACATCTGTCCCCTCCAAAACTCATGTTGAAACTTAAGCCCCGATGCGGCAGTACTGAGAGGTGGGGCCATTAAGAGGTGACTGGATCACGAAGGCTCTGCCCCCATGAAAGGATTAATCCATTCATGGATTCATGTATCAATGGCTTAATAGTCCAGTGGGTTACCATGGGAGGGGAAGTGGCATCTTGAAGAGAAAGAGAGACCTGAGTTAGCGTGTTACGATGCTCAGCCTGAGGCTGTCACCAGATGCCGCCTCTCAACATTGGACTTCTCAGCCTCCATCGCTGTTAAGAAGTAAATACCTTTTCTTTATAAATTAACAAGTTTCAGGTGTTCTATTATAAGCAACAATAAATGGACTAATATATTAAGATTTTGGTTTTTATTTTTTATTTTTTGGTAAGCTAGTATTAGAATGAACTTACTTTTTGAGAGTATTAGAGAAAGGAGGAAGGCACTGGAGAAGAAAATGTCTCAAAGTTTACACACTAGTTGAGAGGATGTACAGAGCTCCTAATCCTGAATTAGAAACTCAGTTCTAGACACCATTTGAAAAAACTATGCATCCTTCAGTAAATCACTTAAGCTCCTTAGGTCACCATTTGTTCAACTCTAAAATTCTATAACGTAGAAATAAAAAATTAACAGAGCAAAAAAAAAAAAGAAAGAAAGAAATCTGCTCATGTAGTATAGAAAACTTCCTAATTTAATATTAAGAATGCAAGCAAAGACAATTAGTGGATAAATAAAACATAAATTTACTCTGTATACAACTCAACATTCTAGGAGTAAGACATATATACTATGCATTACAGACCACTAAATTAAATGTCTACAACAACAATACCCACCAAAGTGAAAAGTCATGTATTTAACTTTAATGCTAAGATTTAACTATTTAAATCTGAAGGTCTTGATTGCATGCATTATACAGTGTTGCCTAAGCCTTATATAAAATGTAAGATTTGCAAAATTTATTTGTACTTGTTAATGGCTGTCTAAAATCAAAGGCAAACCTCTCAGCATTTAGCTTTGGGAAGGCAATGCAGAAAGAAACATAATTCATGGAATTATTCATTTGCTATTAGATATTCCCCAAGTTGGACAGGAACCAGAATCTGTATGTAAGTAAATTAAATGGTCCATTAAAATTTTTTAAAGCCTATCATGTTTTTTACCCTTATTTATAATTATAAATGCTATAATATTTACAAATGTATAATTAATCTTTGTGGGCATTTTATTACAGAGGCTTAATTCTTCAAAGTTTCAAGCCTTCAGGGAAACTGAAATTATTTTTTGAAAAAAAGTGAAACAGTTTGTCCCTCATTCCCAGACATGGATGTACAAGTTTGATTTACCCTCCTACCTTGATAATGTGATAGCACAAGAGGAAAGCCAAGAAGAATTCATGGACATGAAGAGCAACTAAGTAAGTTTTTGGCTTCCCCTGTCTACTCTTGATTTGGTTCTGATTTAGTTTTGATTTACCCCAACATCAAAACTTCCTTACCCCAGTATCTCTAAAACTTAAGAGCATATCAAAATTCCCAGAGCTGGGCATGGTGGCATATGCTCATAGTCCTAGCCACTCCGGAGGCTGAGGCGGGAGGATCACTTGAGCCCAGGAGTTTGAGTCCTGCCTGGGCAATATAGCAAGACCCCAGACCTTTAAAAAAAAATTCCTGAGGCAAACTGTGAAAAATAGAGACCAAGATAACGCTTTAGACCCATTGAATCAGAATCTTTTCCTGGGATAAAAAATGGAAGGGGGAATTGGTATTTGGATAGAATGTTAAGCATGGTGGTACATTCTGGATCTTAATAATGAAAGTACTCACGATCCTGAGGTATCAGACAGACACCTCTCCACTGTATTAAGTGAAGCATATTTAAGATATACTGAATGAGATATCTATCTCATGTCATGGATACATCCACTTCTAAGCATTAGATAACACCAAATCATTCTGCAAATTTTAAACTGAACTATGAAGACATGTTCCCCGCTGGCTTATGCTATATCTGTTACATGGAGCTACCCAAAGCTGTGGGCTTAATGCTTTCTCTTCTCTTACTCTGCTGGAAAACAAATTCAAAACAAGAAAGAGTGAAAGGCTCTAGTTTACATAGTTAACATTTTCATCTTAACTATGACCTAACTGCAGTAACTGTTGTCTAAATAATGCTTTCAACCATTTATATTTATGTAGCACTGTCTCTTTTTGTTAAAATTAAATTGTCAAATTCAGTCTATTTAGGCAGGATGCAGGCAGCAGATGTTTACACTGCAGAGGTGATTAATTCAGCCTCTTTGGGGGGACCTACAGAAGAATGCCATCTCCTACAGTTTTAGTGTTTGCTGTTAAAGCTTGGAAACATTAACTTGGTGGCTTACAAAGGCATTGGTACACCTGTCTTACAAGCTGAAAGCAAAATCCTGACATCGACTATTAGCACTGAGAGGGAAAAGGCAAGATAGCAAACTTTAGTGATTCAGACTTAAAAAAAAAAGTCTTTCTTTAGAGCAAAAAGGAAAAGAACTAGAAGACTGATGAAAAATAATGTGCACTGAATAACACACACTTTAGAAATGCTTTGAATTTTAACCTTAATTAAATTCTCGTTTCAAAGTGGTGACTAACTAATGCCTTCATTTCAATTTACAATCTTGTAGCTGAAATAGCCAGATCCTTCATCACCTTCTGTCCTCTATGGTCAGTCCATGTAATTCTACTGCCAAGACACTGTATAGTGTCCTCCCAGAGAGCTGTTAGAGAACAACCTGTTTTCTTTATGGTGTGGGCTAATGACAGAGGAAGCCCTGGCATACCCCAGGTTCTGCACCCCCAACAAACCACCTTCTTTTCAGCTAAATGCCAAGGAAGTAAACAAGCAGCACTGTCATCGGCATATAACTCAAGGAACTCGAATAGACCTGTCAGGGTTTATGGCCCCTCCTCTATTATTTTCCTCTCTTCTGACTTTATTACTCATCTCTTACTGTTGTTTAATTTACTTGAGGAATTCAATAGTGTACTTATTCATGTACAGAAATAATGATATATTTTATATGGATAAAAAGCAACAAAGTATTTGTACATTCTCCAATGCTTATTTAAAAATGCAGAGTATACACAGAGTGTATAACAGGTAAGTCATTTTCCATCACTAATCTAACAAATGTATTAATGATTCCTTGTTATACAAATATAAATATTTAAATACAAAGTTCTCAGAAAGTCTTATTTTTCCATAATCCAACTTTTCAGATTTATTAAAAGACAACTACTATGTTTGTAGGCTTTAAGAATAGTTTGCTCAGATTATTTTAAAAGACTTCTTAAAAATTGTCATTTTCCTCATCTTTTCACCACTGCCCTTGAAGACTCACAGCAACTGCTGCATCACAGCGATGGTGGTAATGGCAACTCGTATTTCCTGCTTCAACCACCCTGATCTTCAGAAACAGGCACTCTTTATTGTCCACATTTTACAATTAAGGAAACTGAGGCCTGAGGAGATTCAGTTACTTGCCCCGGGGTAACAAAGCTGGAAGGCAAAGGGCCAGTGTTCTAACGGGCTGTCGAGCTTCAACGCTGGACCTCTTAAATACCCTGAGGAGTCCCACAGTGGGAGATATGAGAAGGCCATGCGTGGGGGAGACAGGAATAATAAGCTCATCCATCAACATGGAGAGACTCAGGGGTCGGTTAAAAGACGGGGATGGGCGAGGAAACTGCACACAGCTGGCAGTAATCCTTTGTAAATTATGAGGGCTGGGGTGACTGAACCATGTGAGGGAAGACAAGATTTGGAGGTGAAGAGAGGAGGAAGGTTATAGGGCTAACAGTAACCTGGCTGTCTCTCCATTACCCTAGCAAATTCCTCATGGATTTGTGATTTTTCCAAATTAAGAGATGTAAAATACTTCTTTCGCCCAAGTGAAATGTAAAAACTTTTCATGTGAAGAAAAATAGTATCACATATACATGATCATAGATGCCCTCAATTTTTTCACAGAATATACTTAAATCATATTATGGAAACATCAAGTTTGGTTATAACTTAAGGGTTAAACTAGTAACTTTGGGAGGAAATTTTGTGAGCAGTGACAAAACTCAAATTGCACATATCATTTGTTCTGGTATTTCCACTACTAAGAACCTATTATTCAAAAATATTTGCACAAATTCACACACAAACACACACACAAAGAATGGTCACAGCAGCACTGTATATTGTAGGGGAAAATAGAAGCAACTTCCTCAAAGTCATTCAGTAGGTTAACAGTTAAAATAAACAGTTACAGAATACGTTTTTTTTTTTTAATTTTTAGAAAATTTTTTTAGAGATGGGGGTCTTGCCCTTTCACTCAGCTGGAGTGCAGTAGTGTGATCAAACCTCACTGTAATCTTGAACCCCTGGGCTCAAGCGATCCTCCTGCCTCAGCCTCTTAGTAGCTGGGACTACAGGCATGAGCCACCACACCTGGCTGATTTTTTACATTTTTTTGCAAAGACAGAGTCTTAGTGTGTTGCCCAGGCTGGTCTAGAACTTCTGGCCTCAGCCTCCCAAAGCACTGGGATTATAGGCGTGCCTGGGTTTAAAACAGTAATAGAAAGATTCATACTAACATAATAAGATATTCATGATATATTGAAGAAAAAACAGCAAAGTGCAGAAAAATGGTTTTTAAATTGTTTTTTATTTTAAAATTTCACATGTTATGTGTGCACATGTCTGTAGATGTGTGTTCATGAAAAAAAAAGTCTCAAAGAATATAAACCAGGTTGTCAGCTGTGGCTGCCTTGGGAAGTAAGGGTGCTGTTGGCGGCTTAGGGAGCTGTTGGGAGTGGAGAACTAACGAGGACTTGCCTTTTTATATCCTTCATATACGTCTATAGTACTATAGTTTTCCCGACATGCATTCTTATTTTTTAAATTTTCTTTAGGTTTCACACTACTGCACTTTGAGATAGTATAGTTTAAGCAACTTTAATACTCTCCTATAGAATATATTTGTTAATTATATTGACCACCAGGAAATCATACCTTTTTTTCACCGTTAGCACCAGAATGTTCTACAATAGAAAGGATATGCCTGTAATAATCAAATTATCTCCCTAGGATATTTGCAAAAACTGGTTGCTAATGCAAGCTAAATTACAATGAACACAACCATCCATAGGGAAATAAAAGGAAAAGAGATAAGACATGAAGGCATCCACGAGATGACTCCGACTGTCACTTCCTGGTAGATATAGAACACGTACGTGTTCATGTCCTTAAAAAATAAACTTCCAAGTCTATATTAAGAACAAAACAGAATGAAAAATGATAGTGTTACTTTTTGTTTAACAAATATGAGTGCTTATTACGTCGTAAGTATTGTGCTTAGGGAGGCTATCAAGATACACAGGCCATAGTTTCAGCCCTGATGGAGCCTACAATCAAATGAAAATTAAGAGCTATGCAATGAAGATGGGACTGTTGAGTAGATTTGCCTGTTTATTTGCAAATATCTAGGAGAGCCGAACAGACTGATATTACATCAGGTGGCTGTAATACAAAGGCATTCAGAGGCTAAGTTAAGCAGGACAGGTAAGCATGAATGGAATTCCTGGTCTTGGTTTTGTAAGAACCATGCTCAAACAAATGGAAATGGAAGAACACCACATACATGCACACCTGGGTGAAACTGCAAGGAGGTACAGTATAGTGCAGAATGGCTCCTTGGTGCCTCCTATGTTTCCACAGATACATCACCAGCAAGGACACAGACTCAGAAGTAGAAGAGATCTTAGAAGTCATATGTTAACCCTCATCTGACATGTGAATAAATCCCCTCTGCATTTGGCTGACTGACATGGAATCTCTAGGCACATGACAGGGAAGTGAGGGATAAGTCCAGCCTACTTTGGAGATTGGCTCAGGCCCTGGGAGTTAAAGGATCACTGAAATGATCCCCCACTCCACCCCTTTCCTCTGTTCCAGCTTGGGGTCAATGCCATAGATTCCCCTCAGTCTGTCCTTCTTTCTTATAGTCTGCCTATAGGGAGATCAGATCAGTAAAAAGAATAAGGACAAAAGAGAAAATAGAAGAGGAGGAACTAAGTGCCAGAATGTCAGGGGAAAGCAAGCTGACCTCCAACTCTAATATTACCCATTCCTCAACTGGTTTCTGCTCTCTTCTTAACTGTACTTGTAGATACCCAAAATGAGGTAAGCTCCTTTATCTTTTTTTATTACACATGTATACATCTTATCAATAAAATTCTCCAAACACTGTGGGAGAAGATTATGAGTATTTTAAATATGAGAAAAAGTAAGTCCCATCCAAAGTCACGGAGGTAAAATGCAGTAGAGACAACACTGGCCTTCCAAACTCCAGATTTAAAGTTCAATGTTCAGGCCGGGCACGGTGGCTCACGCCTGTAATCCTAGCACTCTGGGAGGCCGAGGCAGGTGGATTGTTTGAGTTCAGGAGTTCGAAACCAGCCTGAGCAAGAGCGAGATCCAGTCTCTACTAAAAAAAAATAGAAAGAAATTATCTGGACAACTAAAAATACATAGAAAAAATTAGCCAGGCATGGTGGTTCATGCCTGTAGTTCAGCTACTCGGGAGGCTAAGGCAGAAGGATTGCTTGAGCCCAGGAGTTTGAGGTTGCTGTGAGCTAGGATGATGCCACAGCAGTCTAGCCTGGCCAACACAGTGAGACTCTGTCTCATAAAAAAAAAAAAAGTTCAATGTTCAGTCCCTACACCACAATTTACCAATCTACAATACATCTCCTTTAACAGGAAGCATAAATGACAAGAAAAGGTCAAGTTGATTAACTAAGAGAGTGGGGTTAGTACTTAGAAATCAATAAATCTCTAGCTAAGTACTTAGCAAGGATACCAGCTTCTTTTTGTAAGAATATGGAAGCTTTTATGAGAATATAAAACTAAGAGCAAACAATTTTGCTTAAAAAATACAGAGCTACAACTGGCAATTTCCTTGGTGGGCCATTAACATGAACTATCTGACAACCACTTTTAGCATGCAGTGGTTAATTTTATAATCTAATTAAAATTATGTGGAAAATTTTATGAAAACACATAGAAAATGTAAAAGGTCTACTGACAAGAACTGAACTATTATGATGACTAAGTCTATATTCCAACGACCTTCAGTGACTCTGTGACTAAGACACTAAGACACTAACCCATTCTGCCTAGTTTCTTCATCTACACACTATTGCAATTATACATTTGTAATATCCAGTTTACAAAGAAATTCTGAGTGACAATGTGCATGCAAGAGACCTGAAAAAGCTTTCAATTCCTCAGGTCAAAATTCTTTAAAAAATAAAATATTTCAAGATAATAAGGAAAAGCAACCAAACAGAATTTTAAGAAGCATTAGGATAAGTTCACAAGGAAAAGGGGAAAAACCTGCTGTTATCAACATTTTTGTATTCACTTAGAAATTATACTATACCTTGCTTCCAAAAAGGATTTGGATACGCTAAACCTCACCTTATGATACCAACTAATCAAGTCTAAATCGTATCTTAACCCCATTTATCTAGCAAGGTGAAAGTGTTGCGCTTCCTTAGGGAAAAATTAAATCCTCCCAATATTTATATTCAGACATTTTTCTTAAGGAAAAAATTATACCTGCAAAACCATATAAGAAAGTACTGCATCAGAAACGGATGTAAAAAGAGAGAATGCCTTATGTACAGAGTTTGGGGCAGGTGGGACCATGTAGTCAAACAACTGCAAAACATTTTTAATCCCACCCCCTACTAAGTCATTAATCTAACAGTTAAAATAAAACTCACCAGGGAGCCGATTTCCCATTTCATCACTTAAGGTCATGGCCTGCTTCCTACCTCTTCTTTTTTACCACTTGTCAAACCAGAACAGAAGGCAGGAAGGCAGCTCATGTAATTGGCCCGTTTCCAGGCTGGGAGCAAATCTGATGATAAATTAAGTGACGAGAAAGCTGGTGGGATAAACTGCTCAAGTTCACTGCTCTCATGAAGCTGCTCTCATACACGAGCTATTGGAAAATCGCACTGAGTCTAAAGCTAATTTGTATTCTGTCCTTGAGAGTCCCTTAGATATCTTTTCTTTTTAATTTTAGAAACTATAAAAGAAATGTCATATGAACACATTTTCACATACATCTTTAGTGTACATTGTTTCATTAGTCCCACATTTCAACATAGAACTAGATTTTAAAGTCTTTTAATAAGGAACTTTTGGGGCTGCTATCCTTCAAAACAAGCAAGACAAATGCAGAATAAGCAACTGATTATTGATACAGACCTTTGGTTAAAGTAAAATTCACAGAACAAAGTGACCCTAATGGTTTACATGACCTGGGGGTGGAGGGCAGGGAAGTAAAAAAATTCAATGCATAGAAGTTTGAAGAAATGGTATATCCTATTCTTCTGTCTCCACTGAACAATTTCATAAGCCACAAACAGGCTCCTGAGGAATCTCTGGGATGACTGTTAGCTGGGCTGAATCTTCACAAGGCAGCAAGATTCGAGACAGATGATATGTCAGAGCAGAAGCCTACTTGAAAAGCCCTTGAATACATGTGCTTTTGGTGGCTTGAAGGTACTTCTGTGACAGAATTGTTTACACTCCTGTTATTTAACACTGGCAGACTCTACCAAGTCAAATGCTTTATATACCTTACGATAGCTACTTTAATAAAGCTAAGCCTGGTATGGGGAGCACTAGAAGAAATATAACTACATGGATTTTCCTCTGACATAAAAACCATCTTAAAAGTATCTCAAAGCACCAGGAGACTTGTAAAAGAATGTTCACAGCAGCTCTATTCAAGAAAAAGCCCATCGACAACGGAATGGACAAATAAACAGTGGTATCCTCACACGGTGACTACGCCAGTGCTGTGCTGTCCCATGTGGTAGCCACCAGCCACGTGCGGCTAGTGAGCACTCGCAGTGTGGCTACAGTGTGATTTGAGATCAGCTGGAACGTGTGAAACTGACACTGGAGTTCAGACTTAATATGAAGAAAAAGTTAAATATATCAACATTTTTGTTGAATAAAAATTTATAAATTTGTGAGATCTATTAATATGAATGTGTTAAGTCAACATTTTAGATATATTGAGTTAAAGAAAACATACTACCAAAATTACTTTTACTTGTTTCTTTTTACTTTTTGAAATGTGGCTATAAAAAAAGATCTCAAACCGCTTTCTTCAAACATATTTATTTGCTGTATCAGCTAATGACTTTGAAGAAAACCTAAAAGAATAGGTTGTCCTATATCCCAAATCAATATAACTAAAGAAATATAATGATGTTAGGTCCCTGAGCTGCATAGTCAAGACTGCATTACTTTCTTCAACATATTTTGTAAATATTTAAAAAATTATGTTCAAAAAAAAATTATGTCCAAATGTTTTAACAGCACCAACAACCTATATTTTGGCAATATTATTTATCCTAGATTAATACACTATATGAAATAAGTGGTATGCTATATGAAATAAGTGGTGGGTATATTTCTAAAAAGTTGCACATATATTCATATTTTCCATGTATAAAATAAACACTTGATAAATGTATTTACAAATAAATGAGATAATGTGTCTAATGTATTAAAATTTTAAAAGAAATCTTTTTTGTGATTTCTTATATAAAATATTATACCTGAAACTCTCTCTAAGTAAGTTGTATTATTTTTATAAAAATAATTTATTTTCTTAACATGAGACAGCCTGTCAGAAACTTTCCTGGAAAATAAATTTTGAAAGAAAATGGAAAAATTCTGAATATGCACCAGTTTACCGACAAGGGTGAATTAAATGACTTAATTACCTGTTTACAAGCAAATTGTGATGAAAAAAAGAAACAAACCAAGCAAACCACCATGGACATATTTCCAAAAGAGTGACACCTCCTCAAGTGTTTCACATAACTAATATCTAGCATTCAATGAAATGTTAGTAACTGTAAAGGAAGTGTAAGAGTCAAGCTTTAATATGAGTGATTTTTCTGAGCAAAAAACGCTTGCCACCTAACATGAAACACTTCAAAGGAAACGTTTTAGTATACAAAACTAAATTTTAAAATCTCTTTCAACTACCTAAGAGCAATGCTGATGACCTATTTCACATTTAATTCATTTGTATGCAGAAGAATTGAATTTATAAATGAAAAAGGATTCAGAGAAGAGATTTATCGAGTCAATGTCTATACTCACCATGAACTTGGTTGATTTCTGAATTTTGGGAAAGAATTTCATCTGCTAATTTTTGAGCAGTTGGCAAAACTTCTGTGTGGTGCACTGTGATCAAATACTGTACAAACTTTTGTAGTTGGTCTCTATTCATTTGAAAGAGAGTCTCTGAAATGGGAAGATGCAGTTTGACCTGATCTGGCTTGCGGATGCGGTATAAAGACAATGCCACAACGTGGGCACAATAAAATATGTCCTTGTTTCCACAGCTGCAGGTCACTGAGGTAATCTTGCAACGATCAAAGCTGATGGCCACGTTGCAAACAGTTTCTGGCTCCGATTGTATTGCAGGTTCTGTCACTGTGCCGCTCAAGTGGAAACCTATGTGAAAGAAAGGGAGTGTTTAGCTTCTGCATTCAGATGCTATGAAATGCTCCAGTTCTTTGAAATGTGTGGGACTTGACAGCAGCAAGAAAAAAAATATGACAGCTTTCATTTTCAAGTAAAAACATTCAGGTCACCCCCTCCCTCCCCTTACAGGTAAAAACAAATGGTATTCAAAAGACATGCTAAAGTATTTTATGCAACCATATGAAAACATGTCTTGCAGTATACCACCATCATACCTACAGGAAGTTGTTAGATCGCAGTACTAAGAAGCCATCATTACTCTACTCTGAATCTATTTTGGTATATAAGACAAAATCTGCTAGATCAGCAGGATCACTGGTTTTCTTGTTTTTATTTTTTAAAGTAGACTCAGCCAGCTCAAGCTTTCTTCCCACAAAAGCCCTCTCCCTTCCCTCCACCTCTATTCCAGGGGGTCACCAGCTGGCTCCAACAACACTGCAACTCTGAGGGGGTCCTTTTCACAAACTTTGTCAGAGAAATTTTTAAATTTCATAATCCTGTCTATAGCACATATAACATATGCCCTGATAGAACAATTTCTACAAGCAGCAATTGCAGGGAGAATTGTCGAGTCCAGTAAATTCTCATACACACTGCAGTTTAAGTAAGTCATAGTGATTATTTCCTTCCATATCCCACAGAGAGGAAAACC
This sequence comes from Avahi laniger, assembly GCA_963575035.1. Taxonomy (NCBI): domain Eukaryota; kingdom Metazoa; phylum Chordata; class Mammalia; order Primates; family Indriidae; genus Avahi; species Avahi laniger. Next base: position 56,385 of record CAUYSK010085397.1, on the reverse strand, counting down.
GGTACAAACGTAAGGTTGTTACCTACACACAGGCACCCTCACACACGATACAAAATCACCAAGGGGGAAAGGGTCTTAGAGGCCTCATATCTTAAACTTAGACCCACACAGGAATCCTCTACAAGCTCCATGACCAATGGCCATTTGGCTGCTGCTTGTAATGGCCCAGAGACAAGACGCTCACCCCACCTGGGCAGCCATTCACCCTCGGACAGCACTAGCTACATCTTATAGCTGAAAACTGTAAGTTTCACAACTGAAAACTGCCTCCCATCACCACTGCCCACCAGTCAGTCCTGCTTGGAGAGAGGACAAATCCTTCACTTTCCTTTTCCCTAAATGCACCGGAAGGTTATCCTGAATTGTTGGGGGAGGAGGAGCATCCATTCGGTTCCACCCTCTCTCTCTGAAAGCCACATTCAGTGGCCAAGGATAAGCCTGAAGCTATGGGAAGGGGATCCAACCTCCAGGACTCAGATTTACCAGGATTTCAGGTGCCTGCGAGAAACTCGAATGCTACAATGAAGCCCTTGGCTCGCTCTCAGCCTTCCACTACTTACCCTACTTTAGCAAAATTCATAGAGCTGGCCATTGTTTCTCCCAGTTCCCCTTCATTCTCAAAGACAAGGATCTTTACCATGTGGGGAATTCTGGGAGAAGTGGTACACAGGGATCTGCAGAGATGAAAGTTGAGGGTGACAGACAATGCCAAGAATTCACACATAGGACATCCAAACCCCACTTACTGTCTTCCCCCCACAGAGCTACCCAGGCCAGAGAGTTGGAAGAAACACTACGCACAAGAAATCTTTCAGAGTAATGTAATTCATTAGTCAGCAACACTTAGTGGAATTAGAAAAGTGTTGTAATAATTTTTACCAAATGAATCAATTAAAAAAGAGCATTCTCTAAAAACAAGTTACTATTATTGCTTTATGATAAGAAATGTTGAGAACTGTCATAGGATAACTTTTGGTTTTCTTCCACAAATACTATCCCTGTTTCAGAATGGATATTCTAGTCTCCTTTATCTCTTTTAATCAAGAACTTTTTCTGAAAAACCACAATTAAAGAAAGAATACATAGTAAATATCTTCTTAAAATGTTTCAACGTCTATTTTCCCATGAAGAAAAAGTCACATGAAAAAGTAAACACCCCATCAAATCTCAAAAATGAAGAATAAGAGCAGTCTTGCCTAATATGGGCACTATAAAGTTACAACAATTAAAAATCATGGGACAAGCACAGATTAAGACAAAGAAATATCAATGGATCATGAGAAAGAGTCCAGAAAGTTCCCAAGTACATTCTGTACATTTAGTTCAAGGCAAACGCTGTTTTCCACCTGTCACATATATGCTTACACAGGGAAACCAGTTATCATAACAGGAAAATAGTTATCATAAACTATTTAAATCGATTTCTTCCCACTTAACACTATGATAGCTCTCCTTGCCCGCCAAGTCAACGTCTGTATTTGTCTCTCCACAAAAGTGACACTGGAGGATTCTTCAAATCACAGGCAAAGCCAAGACAATTGAGGATCCAAAAGAGTTACACTAGTTGGTATTTAAAGAGTCAAAAGGGGATAACATAATAGGTGCTTCGAAAGAGACTGATTTAACTATCAAAGCAGAGACCCTTCTGAAAACTCATGAAGCCTTTAAATAGTTTTTGCAAAAATGACCTCTTTATTCATGTGAGTTATATATAGTCACATGGTACAAGTCAGAAAAAAGTAAAGTATGTTGAATCCTGATGTCATACAATTATGCTGGGAGAAAATTTCACATATTCTCCAATTTTGCTACTGAACATTTACTATTCTTGTAAAGTTTTTTAAAAAAGCAAACTATAAAATACTGGGACCTTCAAAACAACTTATTCCAAGAGATATGGGATGGCACAAATAAACACATGTATGTCTTCTAGAATAACACTTCATTAATCTGGTATCAGCAAAGATTAAGGTGTTTCATGAATGTTCATTTTCCAAGTAACTCTAGATTATCTTTCAAGTACCCATACTCCTTTACAAATTCCAACCATTTTTGACAGAAACACTTCTTAACATTGTAAATTCTATCCCGCTACCCTAATCGGCTGATCATTTATGGGGTTACCAAGTGAGTGGGGAAGGAGGCCCTATAATAGACAACTGCAGACAGCAGTATGTTTAAAATAGGCTCTTTCTGTTACTTTTTGCCACTACCAGCTATCAAGATGACTCCTATCCTATACAGTTAGCCTTTCTTGTAGAAAATTATTTGCCCTCAGGTCAGCTGCACCTCCAGTTGACTAGCTTTGTGGCAGCTATTTAATACTCGGAGGCCTATTTGTTTGGGGGGAAAGTGATTTCCCTTACTTTTAGGTGAGAATGCTACAGGTGAGCGACTTTACCTTAAAGATAGGAAAATAACATACACACATAATAGGGAGCCGGTATACTGCTTTCTAATACTAAGCAATACTGAGTCACTGCATAAGAATTCCACCAGGCCTAACTTCAGGATTGTATAGTGGTGTATTGTGAACCCTCCAACTTGAGAAACCTTCTTTGAAATTCCACGAGCTCACTCTCTGTGGGTCCTAAATCATACCAGAGTACCTACAGGAAAAGCAAGGAGACCATTCCTCCTGCAACAATCCCAAGAAGGTTGTAAGACATCACCTCCCACCCCGACCACCACCTGCCCTACACCCCAGCACGTCGTATCTCTTAGGTTTTGTTTCAAAACAAAACAACGTGCCTGAGAAGGGATTTTGTCTTTCTGGAGTTCTGACAAACCATGCTGACCAGCTGTTTTAGGACTGCGAATCTTCCTCTGGGATAGTCAGCAGTCCTATGTAACAGAACTGTGCACACACAAAGGGATAATCCTGCACTCACTGGTAAAACATAGATAATTAACTGCAGAAGGAAAGCTGAAGAAATTATAAAACTTTTTCTTAAAAATATATATTTATTTCACTTGACAAAATATAATCTGTGAAAGTTAACCCCACGAGAGCAAACTTCACAGGGCAAACTGTTTTATCATCATGTTGTCAGAAGAACCCAATAAAATGTTAGTATCCACATTCTCAATCTGCAGAACTGAAGACTGAGAAACACAAACCAAGGCATAGCATCATACAGTCCTTGGGAATACACTTTGGTTCGGATCAGGTTCTGCCACTTAAATGCTGTGTGCCTTGCACATGTTAAATATTTAACCTCTCTGAGTCTTACTTCATTGGTGTGCAAAATGTGGCTAGAAATACCTCCTAGGGTCGTTTTGGGAATGAAAATGAAATAACATATGTAAAGCACCTGGCACCTAGTAAAAGTGCTCATTAAATTTTATTTCCCTTTCCTTCCCTTCTCAGCTGGAGAAACAGGGAGGGGTGTCGAACACATTCCCTTCCATCCATAACGCTTTCTTTTTCTAAGCTACTAGAATCTTGAAGGGAAGAGTTCTAACTCATGAAGTGGTATGGAAAATAAGAGGGACTACTGAGAATGTTTGAGGTGAGTAGGGCAACACTAGAAGAATCGCTATTTGATGGCAAAAACAAAAAACCTGAGAGTCATTTACACCTTTGCTTAACCCACCCGTCTTTCCCCATTTTCCTATTCTGCCAACTCACACATAGTTAATTTTGTGAAAGAATGTTATTTCCACATGCATAGACACTAGACAGTATTAGAAGAGAGGTGTGTTTTTTTTGTTTAGTAACCATATATAGTTCTAAAATGTTATAATACAATGGTTCTCAAAGTGTGGGCGTGGGACCTCAACCTCCCAGATTCTCAAGTTCAGAGAGTCTACAAGATAAAATTTTGCTTCATAATTCTATCTGGACATTATTGACTCTTTAAAATCTCTTTCATGAGTGTACAGTTAGTTTTCCACAGGCCACATGATGTGTGATGTTGTAACAAATCAAACATGGAGATGGATAGGAAAAGACGGCTCTCTTTCTATTAACACAGACATTAAAGGAAATTTGCAAAGATGTAAAATAATGTCACTCTTTTCACTAACATATTTTTTTGTTTTGGGGGACCACACTTGTTCATAAAGCTATGTTATTTATGATAGCATGAATTTATTACTGTTATTTAATAAACATTTTAATTTTTTCTCAGTTTTAATTTCATACATAGTAAATATCAATCAATATATTTGCATATAATCCTCATAAGCGAAAGCACTATAGGCTCCTCCATTATTAAGAATGAGACCAGAAAGCTGAAGAACTGCTATTATAATGCACTGCCAAGACACAGAAGAAATAACTCCCTTTCTCTAAATTGTCTTTGATGTGGCATTATTTACATGTGGATTTATAGTAGGTCAACAGTTAATAAGACTCAGTGGATAAACAGGATAGAGGCAAATTTCTCACAAGTGAACATATATTCAAATCATCTACATTAATTTCACATTAACAAAAATTAAGATTTCTAGAAAGTAAATATTTAATTCTTCACTGATACTCCAAAATAAGCTTTTCTTGAAGTTATTTTTCATATCTTAGATTAAGTTTTACTTGCATTTTAAAGGAAACAAGGACACTCATGCTATCAGACTGGAAAGAAAACTACTTTAAAATACACAAAAAATTTCTAAAGGTTGGCCATTGTGTGCATATATGTGCATGTGCTCACTTAACTGAAAAATGGTTATAAACTCAAAGCATTAGAAAATTTCTAAGCTAAAATAATCTGGCAGGCATGAAATAAACATGCACAGTAGAAACACTGCTTTCATGGCACATTCTTTTCAGAAAAATATGCGCCCTGTGCATGAGGCACTCAAGTAACATATTCTTTGTTGAAAAAGAATTTAACAGAAGCACTGGTGTAGTGCTTACACAAATACATCTTTCACCCTTTTCCTAAATAAAAAGAACCCTCGGGGAAATTAAAGGCAGAAACCAAGGCAATGTAATGTTATGGCTGAAAGGGTGGCAAGGCCTGTGAGAGGTTTTTCTGTAATTTTTTAAAGCCAAGTGTAAAAATGCAAAAGTGTTAACGTTTAACACTCTCATGACAATTTATTCATTGGTTAACTAAACCCACTATCTTGGCTAAATGTGTAGTAACTGATACTTGATTATTTGGCCCTGGTAAAATAGATAAGTTAATCATTGCCCCAAAAAACCTACCTTTTACCTTTCCTAACTCTGAGAACTACGACACACAATCTAACATCCCACCATGCAATGATGAATGTTAAAAACAAAAAGTTTTACTTCAAATCATACACAATTTCCAGATCAGCAGTACAGACAGTATTAGGGCCCAATATGGAGACAATAAAGGCAATTCAAAAACCAACTTGTCTAAAATATAATATTCCTTCTTCAACTTCATAATTTTCTCAAAGGGAAATCCTAAATTAAAGAGACTGCATCCTGTGAGCTGGCTAATTAAATCTTCTAGCCCTAATTTCTAATACTAAGCTTAAATAGCTTACAGAAAGACATTAGGAGATTTTGCCAGCAATCACTTAATAAAGCAGTTTCCATCTTTTCGAAAAATTATTTTTTAAAGGAAAAGCTTTATTTTAAGTCCACCTTAAAAAAGTCTATTTGTAATAGAATCAGTCCCACACTTCATTAATATTTGAGAGAAAGACAATGGCAAATTAATGCAAAGGCCAGACTGTAAACCACAGCATACCATATAAACAACATAAAAATTTATGGAGCATGCATCGGATGGGCCCAACCAAGAGTTCCCAGCGGCATTCCCAGGTTTGTTTTCTAGTTAATGTGGATTCTTACACTATTTCATACACGGAGCCATATGATCAGAATACCTGTGTTAGATATGAGTAGCATTAGTGCCATAGATAGATAATTTAATATTATCTTTGAAAATAGGACACTTATCTGCTAATTTGACTATCTGCAATGGGTACCTAGTTGTAGCACTAGTTTAAGGGGAAAGTGTTGGATTAAAAAAAAAAAAATCATCACTCCATGTCATCCCAAATCCTGAAGTACAATATATAAGGGTTCCCCACCACCACCACCATTACCATCCCGTAATTTTCTAGAATGTATTTGTATTTTAACGTGCATATTTGAAGGAAACAATCATTGCCCAAGCCTCAGATTCTGGGTGGACAGTTGGTGGGCGGGGGGGTGTCAGGGCGGGGGAGATAAATTTTTCTTCTTCTGTTTTTTAAGTCAGCGAACCCCAGAATGCATGTTAAAAAAAATTGAGTTCTTTTCACTCCACAAAATGCTTAGGAATATAAATTATTCACTCCAATCTTTTAAATTTAAGCTGCTTTCTCTGATGCCAACCTTTTCTAATATAAGCAAAGCAGCTCTGGCCTTCTACCTTTCTCAAAGTTGGGGAAAGCCCTGCAAGCCCTTCAGCAGCCTGCAGAACCTCTACTGCTCTCACCCCAGTTCAGCGCTCCTTCCTTTCCCCCTCACTCCAGCCTCGCACTTGGGCCCCCAACTTCTGAAGTGCAGATGAAGTTTATTAGAGCCCTTTGGTGCCCAAATACCAACTCTTAGCACCTCTGCACACCTTTGTCTTGCCTCCCAGGGCCCAGGCCTAAATGAGGAAGATCAGAAGATCCTTTTACCTATTTATTTCCTGTTGTTGCTCACAGCAAAACAACCTTTGGAAATCCTTGGCTGTTTGCTCCAGGAGCAGTGGTAAAGGGAAACTGGAGACTAATTCTGTTTACCAGGGCCAAGAGGTAAAGAGAAGAGTGAGGGGAGAATGCAGGCCTCAGCAGCCAAATCTTCCACCCACACCCAGAAGCCTGAACCCTCTCCCTAACATGAGCCCCCACATTTTGGCCCTAACCATTCCTAATGCCTTGTCCCATGCCCAAGCTCTAAACCACTTAGTTCTCACAACCATCCTACAAAATAGGCATCTTATTCCCCTTTTACAGGTGAAGAAACTGAGGTTCTCTAGGAGAGGCAGTGGTGGAACACATTCTGCATTATGCAGGACTCTGAAGGACTGGAAGGAACACAGAGTTTCTACAATTCAAACAATAAACTTGCACAAATAAAACCTTTCCACACTAACACATAAGTGATTTCAAAGGACAAGGAGAGGCAAACTAACAGATCCAGACATTTGAGTACAACACTGCTAGGGTTTAGGACCCTTAGAGGCAGGGCTGTCTTTCATCTCTGTAGCCCAAGGATCCAGCACAGCTCTTAGAATAAGCCATGCCCTTGAAAGTATATCTAATGGAACTCATGGGGTTCCCCCAAGCAGTGCCCACCCTGCATTGTAAAAGCCACAAATAACTAAATGCTTTGGCCCTAAGCCCAGGATACTTTAGACTATTTCTAAGAGTCCACTCCTCTCCTACACTCCGAGTTAAGGTGGAAGCTCAGAGATAGCAGAGGTCTGTGGTCGCACAGGACTATTTTGGAGGAGGTACTCAAGAAAAATTTGTGAAAATGAAAGAACACACAAACGCTCCTGATATATGGACCATATAGGTCAGTGGTTCTCAAACTGGAATATGCATCAGGATCACCTGGGGGGCTTATGCTAACACAGATTGCTGGGCCCCCCAAGTCTAGAGTTTCTGACTCATCCCAGATGATGCTGATACTGGGATCCAGGGACTAAAGTTTGAGAACCAATGACCTGGATAATTAGGATTACAGCCAAAACAACGCCTTTCTAGTCCAAATATATCCAAGTAATCACAGTAAATGGAATAGTGAAGAATATATAACTTGTAATATAAAACATATATGCAATTTCTAGCTTATTACTGTAACCTAAGCGTTCCCATTCCAAAAAGTCACATAGGGAATATAAAACTGGTCTGAGCATTACAAAAATAAAAATAACACTTTATAGTAACAAAAATTGTTACTATCTTAAATTGTTAATACTTATAGCTAGACCATCCTATTTTAAGTAAAACCTTCGTTAAAAATCTAAATTAAAATATAAGGATGTTTAAATGGTTAATCAGAGAGCATTTACTTTTGCAAAGAGATCGTTTTACAACATTCCTGGGATTCCTCATAATTGATGGTTTTGTGTGTATTAGAAACAATTCAATTATTGAAAAAAAAAAAACTGGCAACTATTTTACTAACACATTTTTTGCCTGAGGCAAATTGTTCCCTACATAAGAAAGTCAGAGGCAACAGGATGCAGGATAGCACAAGGTGGAGAAGGTTTTTAGACAGAATTAGAACCTTCTAAAACAAGATCAATCTTCCTTCAAGCTCCATCACCATCTCAGTTAAATGACTTTAGGCAAGTAACTTAGCCTTAGCCTTGATTTTTTTCATCTATAAAAGGGATAATAACACCTACCTTGTTGGGCTATTGCAAGGACAAGAACCGACTTATGTAAACCATCACGATTCCTTTTATGGAATGCCTGCTATCATCATCACTGTAACAGAAATGGCACATGCTCTGGGAAGCTTGGCATTTTCAACACGCGCACTAAAACCCTAGCCTGTTAGTGTGAGTGCACGTGCTGTCGGAAATGCCAAGCTCCCAAGAGCATGCTGGCATTCTACTACAACAATGGACAAGGGTTAGAATATACTCACCTATATTCTAAAATAGTCATACTTCTAAATTAATAGAACTGTTATCATTTTTTTCTTTTATTCATATTTTACATAGCGCATTTTTAAAATGTGATTTGATTTCAAATAGGAGAAAAAAGAAGGGGATTTAGAAGACTTAATTTTGCCTCAAAATAACTTTTAGTTTCAATAAGTAAAAGAAATGTTTTGCTCTTCCCCTTGAAGCTCTCTCTACTAAAATATAAAACATCCCTTTTTTCCCTAATGTTTGTCTTCCATGTGAGATACATAAAATTATTTTTATGGCTCAAGTCTGTCTCATCACTGAGCCGAAGACTAACTGAAAGTTGGATGCAACAGTAAGGAGACGTGCAATTCTGTTGTGGGGGAGAAAAGCGACCACAGCTTCTCGCTTTCAGTAATTTATGGCCCAACAAGCAAAGTGAAGTCAGAGCTCCTGCTCTCCTCAAAGAATCCCAAGGAACACTAGCTCCTGCGAGCACTGTAAATTATCACAATTTCCCTTGCTGTGGAGATCGAGCTGAGAAGAAACTTCTCTCTGGCCGGGGTGTATGCCCTTTAAGAACAGTGAGGTAGGTGTATTTATACCTTAGACTTTTTTTCTTAAATACATTAATGATAAAAAAGAGCAAAGAGACAGGTCATCTGTTCAAAATGTGGATAAAACTTACTGAGTCATTCACACCCGTATCTTAGGGCACTGTAATTACAGGTTATTTTTTATTTTCCTTGTTTTAGTTGGTGTGGGGGAAGTGTTTTTTCCTAAAATTTCTACAATGAACACATATTACTTATGAGGAAAAACAGTGCTTTCACTAACATTGAAAAACGTGCTCCAAGTCTCCCTAAGAAAATAATTTGAAATATAAATGATTTCCAGCACATGTTCTGGGAGCCTGGTAATAACCACATGCCTAGTGCAAACACTGATGGCCATCAATGCAGCTTTACCTTACTGATCGGCCCAGCCTACTAGAGAAACAGGACACTCCAAGGCTCTCCTTAACCACTGGATGCTCAGTCCACCTTAGGGTTTAGCCACAGTCTTCAGAAAAAAATGGACTACACAACTCAAAGACCAGGCACAGAGAGACTGGGCTCTTGATGCTAATTTCAGCCAATATCTAATTTTAGCCCCAGGGGCAAATTACTTAATATCTATGTCTTGTTCCCTCTTCTTTTCTCATTTATTAAATAAGGGAAAGAGACATTAGATGATTTCTATAACATTATGGAAGTAAGCAGCAGTAATGGAGAGCCACTCATGACAAAATAGGGGTGGTAGCTGGCATACTCACTCATTTCGCAACGAGACTTTTGACCTGCCCTGGCTACTGCAGGCTTGAATCAATGGTCATCTTAAATGACCTGGCAGCTTTGGTTCAGAAAAGGAAAGAGAAAAAGAATATATACTGCTATAACTGTAATCCTATTTATGTCACTGGCATTTGGGGGAAATTTTTTAAAGCTCTGAAATTCAATATGAAAGCAAGTAAACATTTAGTTTTTACCTACATAATTTTTACCCATCTGCCTAAAACTGGGATTCTTATGGCATTATATCTTTTTGTTGTATTCTACATAGCTGGTAAAACTTCCAGCTGTATAAAAAATCTCAGATTGCATAAATATAAGTAAGGTTTAGCTATGTAAAACATATAAAATACAGAATAAATAATATAGAAACATAAAAGAAAGCCCGTTTAAAAATGGAATAAAACCAGTGGATCATCTTGTCTGCCTGTACACCTAAAAGGATGTATTCTTTCTCACATTATCCATTATACACTATGAACATGAGTGGCCACACCAATCAACAACCACTTCTCTAATCCCCTGCTTGGTAACAGGAAGCGTACAAGTCTCCAGGGAAGCATCCATGAATAACACAGGGTTCCAGTTCCAAGAACTTACCAGATTATTCAACCATTTAAGTTAAGAAGTTAGATTGGAATTGGATCCAGAAATAAGTAAGAAGAGATAATACCTAATACAATGTAAATTTTTAAAAATAAGAAGAGAAACAGCCTATAGACCCCCATTTCCCAAACTGTTTTATGTATGTTAACACAAGGGGAGGAGTTCCCAAGGTCATATAAATTTGGATTAAGTTGCATCTAGCATCACCCTTTTGAAGATTCAGAAAGCACATGAGAATGGTAACTGCTCTAAGAATTCACACAGTAACAGGACTCCTACTAAACTCTGTATACTAGAACTTTAAAGAAGAATGGTAGTAAAAGGTCTCTAGGAGTTCACCTGGACATGAGGGAATTAAAGGCTGGAGATGCCTCATTATCAATATCCTTCATCCATTGTGAAAGAACAAATTATTTATTGGGAAAGGTAAGCTTGTTGAAAGAAAGTCAATCTTCTTACAATGCAATACAAAAGAAAGTACACCAGTGCTGTTGTTATTTGCACCACAACTATAGTCAAAAGTTCATCTGGCATACTGTCTACTAGAAATATCTATTAATATTTGATTAAACAAAATACCACACACTCTTTATCCACATGGTCGATATAAGTGTTTACAATATTTTATATCCAAATCCTTAAAACTTGAGTGGCAACACTTAAATATCTCTTCGTGGGAGGACCTCAGAGAGTCTAACGCTGCAAATGCTGCATGAGAGTCTATTTTATAATACAATGTGAGAGATGGATCCATGGGCCTATGAAAAAAGAACTGTTAAAATCTTGCGGCACTTAGAACAGTGCCTAGCATATGATACACACTCAATATTTATTGAGTAATCGAATAAATGAATGAATGAAAAAGTAAAATTTTTATTTAATAAGAACTTAAATGAAATCTAAAATATTACAGCAGATTGCTCTGTTGTGGGAAGCTGCAAGATAGCAAAGTCTGAAAACGAATGATCTATGTGCCTTACCTAGCAAGCATATGTGAAAGAGTAGTTACTGAGAATTAAACTCTAATTATAGATAACATCCCTAATTAAAAGTGTGACTTTTTCGAAATCAAACAAAAATACCACTAAATACTATACGTTATACTACTATACACAAATAGGAATTTGTTTTTATTTATTTATTGTGAAAGCAAAGCATTTATAAAGTAAATGAATTTATAAAGTAAATGATATATTCCATTTTATCCTAGAAGAGCATTTCTATTAGATACTGGTGATAATAATATTACAGAAAAAATTCAGAAAAATTCAGCTATTGGCCTAGATAACCACAATTTTCATTTCAATATCAAATAATTGTCAAAGTTATTTATGAATATTGATGATCTTATGTTGCTAAATGTTTGAATTTAAAAAAATTTACCATAGATAACAGAACCTCTGTGCCAAATTTTTGACTACTGTTCTTTTTTAACAAGAAATGTAAACCCAAATGGCTTCAAATGTGAAAGAGTGCTAATTAATAGCAATTATGTACATAGTGTCTTAGGTTTCAGAATCAAAATATGTGTCTGAGGAATGGCAGTATAAATGGAATGAGAACTGACCTGGGAAAAAGACTTGAGTTTTAATCCCAGCTCTGCCACTAATAATTAGCTGTTTAACCTTGAGTCTTTGGCCTCATTTTTACACCTGCAAAAGGCAGCTAAAGGACTAGATCAGTGGTCCCTTACCTTCCTTCTTGGGGAGAGGTGGTAGTCACAGATCCCTGGAGAATCTGAAAAAGGGCAATAGATGCTCCTCCCAAATATGCACAAAATTATGCAAAGTATTTCAGACCTTAGGATCTCTGTTATCTACTCATTTATTTAGGTTAAGGGCATCCTTACAGATCTCCCCATAGATCCTAAAGCTCTAAAATGTCTAGATTCTCAATAAGTCAAAAGCAGCCAATATATATATATATTTACATTTAAAATGCAAGGTGAAAATCTAGACTTTTGCCTCAAATTATTTTTTTCTTTGGTTTATAATGAACTTTTGAAGACATTCTTTAGAATTAATTTTATTGTATTTAAAAATGTATCTTCAGTATATTTCTAAGTCATTTAGAGGCAACTGGAATACTTATCCTAGCATCCATATACTTGGAGGCAAATATACTTACCCAAATTCAAAGGGACTATATTATCCAATAAGAATAGGGGACTTATTTAAATATGGCCCACATAATATGGGGCATCAAATGATAAATAAGAATAATTCTAGAACAGGTTTTCAATGGGAATTAAAGGGGGAAAAATGAGAAATAACTAAAATAATGTTCACGATCCAATGATTGATTACTACCCTATTTCATCATAAAACTAAAAAAAAACACATTTTAAATACAGACAAAAATACAGTATTTCAACAACATAAGATACCAGTCAAATGATATGTGGGCCATTTCTTTAATCAATCACAATTGTTATGTTCATAAAAGCTGCTTTTAATCGTCTAAAATATAAACATATTGAATATATGGTCAGGGGAACTCCACAGTTAAAAACAAAAACTGTTAAAACAAAAACTGCCTGAGAACTGAACTATGTGGCTAGTTTTCAGGCTCTGGAATTATGAGAAAAGGCAAATGGCCATACATTTACAAATCAAACACATTAGCTCAACAAATGTTTCATAATAGTTCAAACTAATTTCTCTGGCAGAGTATGAACTCTTGTTACTTGAGATTGAAATAAATTTGCTTCTTCTTTCCAAGGTAGAAAAGTAGTCATGTTGTAAAGGACTAATCTCCAACAGAAATTTATTTCCCTGCTTCAGAAACCTATTATATAAATGCTAGGATTGTAAAATATGATAGAAGAAGAGCAAAGACACAATAAATGATAGATACAGCAGTATCTTACTGGTCTGTTTCTGCTCTTCCATTTCTCTCTCCTAACATTTGTCCTTTCAAATTCTTCCCACACGTTCAACCTCTACTGAACACTTTTGTACCTTGCCTCTTTCCCTTATCCTTCATTCCACTATCAAAGTTACCTTTATATCCACAAGCAGAGCAGGAAGAAATTCATTTGAAAAGGCTAAGAGAATCTCTTCTTGTAGGAGCTGTATTCCCCAATAACTCCAAACTCCACCCGGCCCAATTCTAAACTAGCTTCGAACATCTGCAGTTACTCCAAGAATAAAGTTTTTTTCTTTGTGGGGTGGCTCTGCAGATCTACTAGGAAGACAAGCCTAAGATTACAATTTTTTTTTTTTACATATCAAAATTCAGCATTTCGTTAAACAAGAAAGTAAAAAAAATCTAGCCAGACTAGAGAACAATTAGCCTTAAAATATTTTCTAAGAAACTAGGGAATCCCACTTCGTTCTCTTTGATGATTCTCCTGAAACAAATTTTGATTTTTCTAAATAAATAGGTAAAAATTATACAGACATTCTTTTTGAGAAGGCCTCTGATCCATAAAATCTTTTTGTGAAATTTAATTCTCCTGGTGGAACAATGACAGCCCTACTAATGATAAAATTTTTAAGGGAGAAAATCCAAAATGAAAGGTTGATACCTTAAGGGAAGACTAAGCGAGCATAATCAGATTAAATAAGGATCCAATTTTCAGGATCGCGTCTTTACTAACCAATAGTACCATATGCACAAAAACTTTGGTTCTCAATAATTCTGAAGAATAAAAGATTCGGTGTGAATAACTAAGGGAAGGTTTATTCTTAAAACCAGCATTTTCATTTTACCAGGTTGAAGACAGTCTTTTGCAAATGTATCAACACTTCCCTAGCTTCCTAAACAGCAGGGAGGGGAAAAAAATCTAACTTAACACTTGCTTGATGACTCTAGGTTATATCATTATGAACAATTCCCATACTCTGCCCTCCCAGGAATGCCCTCACAGCCCCACTCAGCTGGGTTCCTTTTACCGAGCTCTGCACTTCCCTGCTGGCCAAGGGCCTTGTCTCTTCTCGCTTACTCTCTCCTTCCCTGCAGAAATCACATGCCCCCTTCTCATTGATGACATTTTGCTTAATAGATCCATTCCCTCTGGTTCTTCTAAAATGCTGGTTTTAAATCTTCTAGTTGTTCAGAAACTAGATAATCTTAGTTTTCAGAGCCGCGTATAAATAAGAGCAAATGAGGTCTGAATGTAAGTCTGAGATTTTCTTCTGAGTTAAGGCTTAAGCTTTAGTGTTGGGATATTGGTGAATTTAGCTCGGCAGCTCCACGGGCCCTTCCTTTGTCCTTGTTTCATCGTTCTCAATTGTATCCCAGATAGAAAATAAAATAATCATTTGAGAAAAAGAATATATTGTTTTTCAAGTTTTCCACAAAAGTCCCAAGAACCTGAAAAGGTAAACTCTAATGTTACTTTTCATTACTAGAAAAACGTGATGTGGTACATGTCTTTAATCACGACTAGCTATATTAACAAGAAAGAAAACTAATTTTCTTACCTGTCACCATATGAATCTCACTTTTCTCTCAGGAAGAAAAAAATGGCTTTGAGAATGAACTATTTGAGTCTAACATAAGAAAGTTATACTTTTTTTCCCAAAGACAAATACCTATTTAAAAAACAAACATGCGCAGGTCTCTGTTTCTAAAAACCATTCTCCAATAAAAGGAACGAAGGCTCCTTGGAGAAAAGGCTGATTCTAGGGCTGGGACAAAGAAAACATAAAATGAGCCTGGAAAGTCTGATAGTGCCAGAAAGGAAGTGCTTAAAATTTCTTAGGGAACTGTCCCAAACTGCAAGAGCCCCTGATGGTCAGGCTGCAACTATTTGAGCAACAAAATAAATAACAGTATTGCATTATAACTCAAAGAATAAAATAATTATCTATGGGTCTATATTGATATAAATAAAGTATTGAATAAATAAATAAATGGGGGAGAAGGGACACATTTTCCTTAAAGAAAAATTCCAATTAATAAATGTAAAAGCAATGAGGGAAATAAAAATCATCATCAGAACACCATAGTAGGCCAAGTGCTATGGCTCATGCCTGTAATCCCAGCAATTTGGAAGGCCAAGGTGGAAGGATTGCTTGAGGCCAGGAGTTTGAGACCAGCCTGAGCAAGAGCAAGACTCTGTCTCTACAGAAAATAGAAAAATTAGCCAGGTGCAGTTGCGCGCCTGTAGTCCCAACTACTCCGAAGGCTGAGGTGGGAGGTTCACTTGAACCTGGGAGTTTGAGGTTGTAGTGAGCTATGATGACACCACTGCACGCTAGCTCAGGCAACAGAGTGAGACTTTGTCTCAAAAAAAACAAAAAACAAACAAAATAGAACATCATAGTAATAACTGCTGCAGAGAAGATAGACTGATAAATGATAAAATTAGTGTATGAAGCTTTAAAGAAAACAGTATTTACATAGCCTCAAAGTATCTCCCTTCCATATATTTATTAATACCTGTAGTGATTTTAGCATATAGCCACAAATTCTTTCATACTCCTCTCTCCTGTATATGGGGGCTTAATCCCATCCCCTTTGAGTGTGGGTTGGATTTTTGTGACTCCCTTCTAATTCAAAAAGCATGGATGTTCTCGAAAAATGCTAAGAAAGTGGATGTAAAGTATTCTCACCACAAAAATGATAACTGTATGAGGTTATACATATGTTAATTAGCTAATTTAGTCATTCCACAATGTATATATTCTTCAAATATCATGTACATGGTAAAATACACACAATTTTATCTGTCAATTTAAAAAATAAACTTAAAAAAGAAAAAGCACGGAAAACAAAAATAGTAACTTTAAAGTGGAGAAACCTGGCAGATATCACCTTACATAAGGAAAGTTAGCATACCCAGTAAGTTATATTGCTACAAAATACCCCCCTGATATGATACATTGAGAAGTACATGACATCATTTCTGCGGTATTCTTGCCAAAAAAAAAAACGTACAAGACCAATGGAACAGAATAGAGAATCTAGAAATAAAACCATATAGCTATAATCAACTGATTTTCGACTAAGCAGACAAAAACATACACTGGAGAAAGGGTGCCCTATTCAATAAATGGTGCTAGGAAAATTGGATAGCCACATGCAGAAGAATCAAACAGGATCTCTACCTCTTGCCATATACAAAAATTAACTCAAGATGGATTAAAGACTTAAATATAAGACCTGAAACCATAAAAATTCTGGAAGAAACTATAGGAAAAGGTCTTAGATTTTGACCTAGGCAAATAAGTTACAACTAAGAGGCAAATACAGCAACAACAAAAATAAATAAATGAGACTTAATTAAATTAAAAAGTTTCTGCGGAGTAAGGGAAACAATCAGTGGAGTAAGTAGATAACCTACAGAATGGGAGAAGATATTCGCAAATTATGCATCCAATAAACGACTAATATCCAAAATCTACAAAGAATTCAAACAAATCAGCGAGAAAAAAAAAACGATTAAAAAGTGGGCAAAAAACATGAACGGAGTTTTTCAAAAGAAGATATACAAATGGCCAACAGACATGAAAAAATACTCAACATCACTAATCATCAGGGAAATGTAAATTAAAACCACAATGAGATACCACTTTATACCTCTATCAGAATGGCCGTTGTTAAAAAAATCAAAAAACAATATATGTTGGCATGGATATGATGAAACAGAACACTTATACACTGTTGGTGGGACTGTAAATTAGTACAACCACCATGGAAAGCAGTATGGAGATTCTTCAAAGAACTAAAAATAAACCTACCATTCAATCCAGCAATCTCACTACTTGGTATCTACCCATAGGAAAAGAAGTCATTATATCAAAAAGATACCTGTACTTGAATGTTTATCGCAGCGCAATTGACAATTGCAAAGATATGGAATCAACCTAAGTGCCCATCAATCCATGAGTGGATAAAGAAAATGTGGTATATATGCACATATATACTATGGAGTACTATTCAGCCATACAAAGGAACGAAAAACCGTCTTTTGCAGCAACCTGGATGGAAGTGGAAAACGTTATCCCAAGTGAAGTATCTCAGGAATGGAAAAAAAAATACCATGTGCTTTCACTAATAAGTGGGAGCTAGACACTGTGTACACACAGTCGTAAAGTGAGGTAAAGGACATTGGAAACTAAGAAAGTGGGAGGGTGGGGGAATAAGAGATTAAAAACTTACCTATCAGGTACACTGTACACTATTCTGGTGACGGGCACACTAAAAGCCCTGAATTCAGCATTATACAATTCATCTATGTAACAAAAATACTTGTACCCCCTGATACTTTGAAATAAAAATTACAAAAAAACAAAGAAAAAGAAATGCAAAGCTTCAGAGAACTCATATTGAGGGACATTCTACAAAACATCTAACCAGTACTCTTCAGAAGTGTCAAGACAATGAAAAACAAGGAAAGACAAATAAATTGTCACATAATGGAGACGACTAAGGGAAACAGAATGGCTAAATACAATATGGTGTCCTGGTACTGGATCCTCAAAGAGGGAAAGGACATTAGTGGAAATGCTGAGTAAATCTGAATAATGTCTGTAGTTTAGTTAATACTATTGTAGCAATGTTAATTTCTTAGTTTTTATGAAAGTACCATGTAAGATGTTAACATTAGGGGAGGCTAGATGAAGGGTGTGTGTGTGTGTACATGTGTATATGCGTATGGGAATTCTCTGTAGTACCTTTGCAACTTTTCTGTAAATTTGAAATTATTTCAAAATAAAAAGTTTAAAAAAAGACAATCTGATATGGGTACTTAATTGTGGCAAAAAGGTCACAAATATCTAAGCCATAAAGATCCATTGGGCCACTTAAGGTATACTCCTAATATTTTGATTTAATGATTCAGATGATTTTTAATGATCATAATAAAAAACTGACAACTTTTTATTACAAAACTGCCTCAGACTGAAGAAATTGTAATATATTTACATGGTAGAATACTATACAGCTATGAATATGAATAAACTACAAACATCCATTTTGATGAATCTCAAAATATAATATTTTAAAGGGGAAAAACTGGCAAAAAGCAACAAGTTACAGTACATAATGGAAGAGGCAGGGCCTTAAGTAGTAAATTATTTTCTTTAAAAAAGCAAGAAAATGAACATAAAACTCAGGGTAATCTCTGCGGGGGGAGGAAAAGGGAAATGAAGGTACCTGAGAGGGGCGCACAAAGGGCTCAGAAGGTATCAGGAATATTATATTTTTAAGGTGAATAAAGGGTACGGAAGTATTCCTTGTATCATTTTGCTTTATAATGTGCACACATTGTTTTGTATATATTATATTTTTTAATTATTAAAAGGAGAAGGGAAGAGGCTCATCTTTAAACATATAGCACAACCTGCCAAATAAACATAATTCATTAGGCGCTGCAATTTTATCCATCTCTATAAAAAGTTTACATTCATCTTTCTTGAATAAATCTATAATAGAAAACAGCCATTTCTAAAAACCACTACAAAGAGTGTGACACATCCACTCAGAGTCTACAATGTAAAGCAAGCTTAACCAATTAATGAAGTCTAATGTCAAATTGGGAAATCTGCCTTTTCCCATTTAAAAAAAAAGAACCATTTCCCTATCTTTATTGTCATCCTGGAATAAAATATTGTTCCTCCACAAAAACAAGAAGTTTGTGAGTTTCTGTACGCAGGGAAAGATAACAAGAGAAACACATCTGAGCTGCCTCATATAATTCTGAATACCCTGGCCTCCCTTGTAAGCAGACCAAAGTTAACTCAGCACTCTAAGTAAAATGTCTTCAGATTTTAAAGTACTTTATGCATCTCACTTTTCAAAAGCCTTCAGAAGTTATTCATAAAAAGCCTTCAAAATTTAGGATTAAATATTAGGATTTTTCTTCTTCAGTAAGATTTCTAGAGTAACTGCAAAAGTTAGTTATCACATTTGGGTATAAAAATACAATATTAAGAAGTCAAGGTAAAGGTGTTTGCTTTAATTTTTTAAATATTTC
This sequence comes from Avahi laniger, assembly GCA_963575035.1. Classification (NCBI taxonomy): domain Eukaryota; kingdom Metazoa; phylum Chordata; class Mammalia; order Primates; family Indriidae; genus Avahi; species Avahi laniger. The sequence continues at coordinate 36,979 of CAUYSK010085397.1, read as the reverse complement.
CATGATCAATAATAATAAAACCAATAGGTTTGCCCTAAATACAAAACACTACAGTGGTCTTTGGCTTAACACCACACCTCTAAGGATAGTATTCCGAAGAAAGCTGATTGGCCAAAATGGATCATTATGACAAGACTGAGCTACAAGATATCAAAAGTATGCTTATAAAGGACTAACTTCGGTTAGCATTAAACAATTTTTTAAATTTAAGTTAACTCACTCTAGGTTTCCTATATCCTTGCTCATTGAGAAATACTTCATTCTGCAAGAAAATAATCATTTACCTGATGACTTCCAGTCGAATTCTGATTTCAAAGAAAAAAACCTCAATCACCCAGAGGATACAAAAGTAACCAAGGTAAAGCTTAAAGCTGTATTTCCTTTTATGGGGGGAATTCATACTGCATTGTGAAATTCTGCTTTTGAGAAACTATAAAATTGGGGAATATAAAGGCTACTGGAGAAATAAAAAGAAAATAAAAACAACTTTTAAAAGATTTTATTACTTCCTATAGGTCTCTTTAAATATGAATAACAAACTTTTAAATGATGTATTTAAATAGGATAACTATTTAAAGCACAATTTGGATTTAAAAAAAAACAAACAATCTAGTTATTCTGTCAATCTAAATTACTCTGACATTTGTACCCTGACTTCCTGAATCTAGCTAAAACATTCCTGCCATGATGCCAGCTTCCTAGTCAGGCTTTCTGAAAGGTCTAAGGAAGCTCAAGTTCCCCTGGTTGAACAGGAGCCAAAACACAAACCACTGCCTCTCCTGTACAGTTGTAAGCAGAATAAATCACTCGTAAATCAAAGCAGTCTTTATTGATCACAATGACAACAACCACACTAGCCAAGGAGTCAGCCACTTTTCAGGACTCAGGGCATACTTTTAAGGTAAAAGAAGCTTCAAACTGTAGACCCTGGAAACAGACTTCTTGGAACCATATTATCTTTAAATAAATAAACCTCAATTGAATAACATAAAATTACAGATCGCCCTAAGAAATACACTTGACTATTCAAGTGTTCCCAAAATGACCATGGTGAATGTTCTAGGGTTCCTCTTCCCTGCGCTCATTTATTTCTCCCTTGAGTGCAGGCTTATCCTTGCCCTAAGCTTTACTTACCTTCATAAATCATTTTGCTTAGTTCATGAGGTAAGGGTAGTATTTGCTGTGCATATTGCTTACTAATTTGGAGCCCTGTAAATATTTCGTAACAACAATAATAATCAACTGATTATGTAGATAAAGCATTCACAGTTCAGAGAAGTGTAACCATAAGATCACCACAAGGAAGTGATTTTTAAAAAACACCACTAGTGGCCTATCCTATCAGAAGGCTTTAACTCACTTTAGTGAAAATGTGGTAATATGGCAATTCAGTCGAGTGTATATGTTTTAGCAGCCCTTATTTGGTGTAACAATTTTTTTTTAATAAATCACACAAATGAGAAATCATTTAAAGCAAGAGTCCATGAATCTCTGGAATGCACTCCCATTTGGTCCCAGCCCTTCCCTTTCCCAGCAGAATGGGAAGGCTGATGAGTCACTATTAAATCACCCACAGACATCATTTTCACTGCCTTCAGCAATACCCATTTCATGTATGGGCCAAAGGAGAATTCGAACAAATCACCATTCTTCCTCCCACCTTTCCTGCTACTACCAGATTCTTGGAAGGGAAAAATGAGTGGGAAAGATAATCTTTAAAGGGGGAGAAACAAAGGCAGACAAGAAAAGGGGATGAGGATGTCCAAAGGTTCAAGAGGCTCCCTCACTGCTGCTATACTCAGAGTTTCTAAAAAGCACTTAGGTGGCGGGTGGAGGGGTGGATATCAATTTGGAACACAATCATTCTAAAAAGGAAGATGTTCTTTCATTTCACTGAGGTACTGTGTTTAGCAGGGTCATTCCAAACTGTTCAGCACCTCATCCCATCTCTACATGTCTTTCTGACGAGGCTGACTGTGAGGTTGACTGATTATTCATACTTCAGTCAACCTTTCTTTATAGCTACTGCCTGATCACACCTGGAGATCAATCGGGAACAGGTGTTTCACTGTGACTGCCTTCCCATCTGCTCCACCCTGTTCCTGTCCTAAAGTATTCACACGTACAAGCAGAAAGGAAAAGAGTCTGAAAGGGATGGAGTAGGTCCCCTACAAAGCTTTTTACAGTTAGCATTATGGTACACCGTCAATCCCATCTATGCTGGGCATGTGACTTCTGAAACTATGACAACAAAATCCCAGTAGAATCAAGCTACTAAACACATTTTGAGGTGTAGACTGACATAATTTTACCAGAGGAGAACTGTACAATAGTACATATGGCCCTATTCAAACCTTGGCTGTTAACAATCAAATAAAAAAGTACTGCCAGGCACAGTGGCACATGCCTATAGTCCCAGCTACTCAGGAGGCTGAGGCAGGAGGATCACTAGAGCCCAGAAGCTGAGGCCAGCCTGGGCAACATGGCAAGACTTCATCTCTAAAAAAATTAAATTAATAAAAAATGAAAAATTATTAAAAATCTGGAAATTTAAAGAAGTTTAAAAAACAAATTGCTATGAAGTTGTATAACCTAATGAAGAATGCTTGATTACACACTTTCAGAATTTTAAATATGGAGCTCAATGTGTAACCTGTTTCAGTAAAAAATTGGGCTTAGAACTCAACCAAAAATAAATGATTTTCTCTCATTAAACTCAACTTGAGAGAACTAGAATAAGAAACCAATGTGACTATAAAATAGTGGGCATATCGTACTGGTGTTGGTGCTATTTTCTAAATTACTGCTGTACTGCATCATTATGATGAATCAAGGACCACCAAAAACACTTACCAGCAGTCAACATTCTTAGATGTAAATGCCAAATAGGAATCTTACAGGATGGCCAAAGGGCATTAAAGGAGGAAAGGAGATGATCTGTTTACAAAGACGACCAGGGTGAGACTGCTACCATTTTGTGAGGTGTCCCAGCATGTTCCCCTTGTAGGTGGCACCTCAGGTACATAATGTCAAAATATTCTGTATACACCCATTACTCTCTTTTCCCACTGGCACTGTGATTCTCTCAGACTACTCTAATATCACTACTCAAGGACAGTCTCAATTTCCACTCCCAACTATGGACTTATCCTTACTCTTCATTCCTAAAATATGTTTATTTCTGACTTCCACATGGCAAATAAATCTTCCCATCATATTCTCATATATTTTGTGGTTCAATGTTTTTATTTTACTATCTCTAAGTGCATCAGATTAGGACCAGTATGTCTCAGGTTGCAAATTCCCTGAATAATTTCTTTAAGGATGCCTAGCAACACCACTAGGTGTTCTGTTTCCCCCAACCAGAAAAGTTTTATGTTCAAATACACTATTTCATTTCCTAGAACGCTACGAGATTTAGTTAAAATAAAAATTCATTTCTCTAAATTAAGAGCCAAGCACCGTGATAGGTGCTTTTACATTTGAAAGTTTTACAACTCAATAAAACACATATTATTTTCCCCCTTTTGCAGACAGGGAGAAGAAAATTCAGAAAGCCTAGGATGTAAACGTGTTAAGCAGCACTTCATCCGACTGGGCTACATCATGTTGTCTCTAACCCAAAAAGGTAAATTTTCCAAACCATAACTGCAGTACATGTAAGAAGACTGACCTGTGACATACTCAAACCCTGGGCATACAAAAGCTGTGAGTCTTAACCACACAAAAAAGCCTGGGCCTAGGCAGTCAGAAAACCTGATCCTTGCACATCACATTATCCCCATCCAGCCCCACACTGCGGATGGGCTGTGTGACCTTCGATAAGTCATTTAACAAATTAGGCCTTAGTTTCCTATATATAAAACGTAAAAGGCAAAGCAGATCACTTCTGCCACTACTTTATTTCTCTCTAATAGTAATATTCAAAAGTACAGATATAATTTTTTTTTTACAGTTGTAGGGGTAGAGGTGAAAATCACTACCCTATAAAAGCAAGGAATAAGTTTATTAAGCTCCTCCTTAGATGCTCCTAAACTGATGATTTGTATTTAAGCTTTAATAAGTAGCTCTGAAGGATGAAAGATGAACTCACTTGAGTCTCACCATAAAGCTATCCCTCACATCCAGGAGGGGCCCAAGTTGACTCTACTACCAAATTCTGGCTGAGAGAAATAATGTTTTGAGTAATGTGTATTTTAATAATTAAAAAAAGGAAAGGCTATCAACTTCAAACATAAACACACTGTCTAAACTGCCATGACATTTTAACTTTTATACATAATATAATTTCATGTAGATTATCTGTAATCTAGATGAAGATAAACTCATTAGCTTACGCAATTTCCTCTGCCAAATATGCCCCTTCTCCTAAGTCCCTAGTCACCTGTATGATCTATTTCAAATCCATTCCTCAATACAGTAGAAGGTCACTATTACCTAGAATCTCACCAGTCCCCTACACACAAAAAAGCATTTATTCTCTCTTTTGTGCACCAAAGTACTTTCTGCAGATTGTTATTATATGCCTTAGCACACAACACTATGGTGAACTGTCTATATGCCTGCCTATTCCATGGGACTATAAGCTGTTTTATTCATCTTTGTGTCCCCAGTACCTAGCAGGGCCAGGCACATGGCTGGCACGCATTAAATGATCACTGAATTGAATTGAATAAAACAGAAAATTTCCCATTCACTCAATCAGCATAGTTTTGGGCCTCAACGCCCCAAACATTCATGCTTGATATGTTTTAGATGGCAAGAGAAAACTCCAAGCACCCTGTAAATTCAGCTCTCAGACAGACTGGTGGGGAAAGGTATTTAAAAAGCAGTTTTTTAAAATCCTTCATATATGTTATGAATTTGGAAGCCAAGAAAAGAAAAAGCTGAGAAAAATTATGCTCAGTTAATTATTCTAATATTCATGACATTCTTTCTCCTGTCTGTGAAGTAAGAGAGGTTGATTACGTGAAATATCCACTACTTCCTATTATCTATTCTCCTACTATATGAACAGTTAGTACTTTACCCTTAGGTTCAACAGTATCTTTTTTTTTTTCTTTACACCAATGAAAAGCACCTAAGAGACTGCCATTTTTCTATTTCACACAAAATCTGAAAAAGATCTGGGCCTTATGCCAAAGAGTTGTCAATTTTTCAAACAAGATTACCCTACCAAATCAGTCATCTTTCTTCTTCCATTAGGAAAGAGATTAAAATAGAATTACACTTCAAAATGTGAGCTCAACATTTTAAAACCACTAAGCTCTTTGTATCCTTAATATACTGTAGCTTTTTTTTTTCACCTTTTCTTCCTAGCATTAAACAAAACTGTGGCATGATTTCCAGTCTCAGAGATCTTTCCCATATTCCCATATTTTCTAATTTGTCAAAAACTATTCCAATTACCAGTGTAAACTACTAACTCATGACTTGGCATTTCAAGCATATTTCCAGCAATCTAGATTAGGTAGAAAGGATACTTGAACTACATGTTAGCTACATATAACTATTCCCATCACATTCTCAGAAGAAAACCAAATTCTATGAAAAAATACATGACTTTTTAAAAATCAGCAATGTGCAAAGCCCTTCAAAAGTCTTTTTAAATTGGAACAATCACCTAGAAAAATAGTTTGTCCTTATCTAGTAAAGTCAAAGCTACATATATTCTCTATGACCCAACTATTCCTAGGTATATGTTCCCAGTTTGTGTACACATATATCAAGATACATGACTGAGAGCGCTGAGCATCATTGTTAATGACAGCCCATAACTGGAAGCAACTCTAATGTCCATCAACAGTAGAATGGATAAGAAAAGTATGGTAGTGATATAAAACAGATAATATATAGCAATGAGAATGCTACGAGCAACAACACAGATGAATCACAAAATGTTGAATAAGAGCAGCAAACATAAAAATACATAAAGTATAATCCCATTACTATCTGTTCAACTGTGGACATATGTTTTATGTACTGTTCTACATGCATTTTATATTTCACATTAAAAAGCAGTCTTTTAACTTAAAAACTCTATCTCTATACATAAAATCTTTCAGTTAAAGCATTTATAAGTCTCTCTTTCCACCAGACTACAAACTGCTTGAGGGTAGAGATTGATTTTATTCATTTTTGGCTCCCAGAACATGACAGCACACAGCACATGTTCAACATCTACTGACTGGATAGAGGGATGAATGAATTACGGACATAGGGAAATCTCAAATAGCAAGGGAATCTCCATGAGGTGGAAGAGTAAGTCACTTGCCTTTTCCAATATACATGCAAAAATCAGTTTTTAAAAGTCAGCCCCAAATTTCAAATACCTCGATACATTATCAAATGCCTTTTTCTAATAAATTACTCCATTTGGGCACAGGATAGTTCTAGTATGCATTTTCTCAAAAGTGCAAGATATTCCCGAGCTCAGTTCAGTTGCCAAATTCTGCTTTTCCCTTCTGTAATACAGCTGCCAGACTCCTGGTTGTCTAACTGTATTAATAATTCCTTAATTTAAATACAAAAACACATGCACAACCCTCTTTATGAATTTACCCCCAAGAGTTATAAAATGTTTCTCCATTAAAAAGCACATCTCAGCACATCCTGCTGTTCGTGGAGTTGGAATGCTTTCCTCCTTTCAGTCCTCCATCAGTCTCCTATGGACCATAGGACTGAAATTAGCTATTCATTACATGTGAAGGAGCGCTGGCTGGAGCGGAGCCCTGCAGAGAAATGGTGCTATTTTACATGTCAATTTCAGAACCAAAGCATCTGCTACCTTACTAATATGTATATTTAATGTCTCTGCATAACATACAGAATTATATGCTGTTCATTGCCTGTTTGTTCTGGTATTACATACTCTTAAGTAGCATTATTCTAAATTATTCTCTTTGAAAAACATGGGACTTTTTATTAGGTCTCTTCCCTAGTATGGTCTATAACAGAAGGCAAAAATGAACAGCATACAGAATACTAAAGAACAAAAAAAATCACAAATCAGAGTCAGATAACCAAATACAACAAGTTTCTTGATCTGCAATTACTAATGCAATTTACTTTGTATTCTACATTCCTTACTCCTGTCTATAGTTTTACATTAGGTTGCCATGAGGTAGGGGAATAAAAGCAGAAGAGGTGTAAAATTTCCAAGAGTTGCTGGTAAATCCAGAATGCTGGAATTGTTCTTATTCTGGAAAATCTGTATACTTATATTAAATGTCATATTTCTAGCATATCTATCTTTAATCAGAACATCATTCCATATTAAAGATGTAATTTTTCTATAAATTGTGACATGACACTGAATAAGCTTTTAAATGGGGGAAAGGGTGGCTGAATGGGATATATGAAGAAAGAAATAATATATAAAGCCAGCTTTAAGTTACAGTCCTCATAGCATAAATTATAGTTGCTTTTGTTCATTAACCTTCATACTCAACAGGAAACTGAGAATGTTCAATATTTAATAACCACTCTAAATGGCAATATTATATTAGTTAAGCCAAAGTGACACTATATTTACAATAAAGAATTAATGCATATGTTAAGGGAATTAGAAGTGCCACATTGGCACAATAATCTTGATTGCTTTACTATAGTTAGTATTGCTGTAGTTAATGACTTGTTCAGATAAATAAGATTATTCTAGCTTTATAAATCATCCATATTTGTAGTGAACATTCTCTTATATTAATAGTTCTAAGAAGTGACTAGTGGATTTTGTTTTTGTATGTAGTCTGAAGCTAGATATTGGCTTGTTGGTGTGATGTAGATCAGTCACCACCTCCAGCGACCACAGTGAATGACTGGCATTGTACCACTGGCTTGTAATCATAAGTTCCAAAACATGAGTCCTCGAAATGCAGTTATAAACTTTAAAAAGGTTAATCTATTTTCCTCTCAGATACAGAAGTTTAGATTTCAGTAAAATTTAGATTCCAAGTTTAGATTCCAAGAAAACAAATCCACAAGTGTATGTTCATCACCACCCATCCCATACTACGTTTTACAAGCTCCCACGCCACCCTTTGGCTGCTGACGCAAACTTAGTGCCTCCACTTCCCCGTCCCTTATGCTGTGTCTTTTTTACTTGATTTTAGTGGCACTTTATGCCAGCTAATGTCATTGAGAATGTGTGCCCTTCTAGGCAGATGCTCATACTCTTGGCTAGAGGAGGCGGCAAGGGCAAGATCGAAGAGTGGCTCTAGGTCAACAGACGAAACACATGTTAAATGAAGGGCAGTAGAAATGACTGCAGGCTGATAGAAGTCAAATCATCAAGAATATTTCAGGCTGAAAATCATTATAAACTGGAAAGACAGACCAGTTACACTGTTTTTATATTGAGAAACAGAATAAGCTCCATTTCTGAGAAGCAAGAACTATCAAAGTACCTCTACTTTCTCATACGTTATCACAGCTGCAATTTTATATTTGTTATATATTTAACACTTAATCTTTCCAATAGAAGGTATGCTTCAGAGGATAAGGGTCACCCATTTGTCCTAGCACAATGCCTAATACTGAGTAATGATGACTCAATAAATATTTGTTGTGAAAACATGTGAGCATGAATGCTAGAAATAAGTAATCTGAGAGTTGTTAGGAACTATCATACAAACCCATGGAAGTAGACAGAACCTAGTATCAGGCCAGAAGAGTTGATGGTGATTAGAGCTTCCATGAATAACCTAGTTCATAGTCTAATGTGCAGGATATAGAAGGTTTATATATTTAATGAATAGTATGGCACCTACCTAGCAAAGGTCTTAAGAAATAAACTATAACACATCGAGGAGGAGAAACTAAGTTAAACTGGAGAAAATATTCTCCAACAGTTTCCACGTGTAACATTTAAGACTAAGATTACTACTACTGTACTGTTTAGTTAAAGCACAGGTCAGCTGATGTCCAAGTTGCTACTAACATGTCATTTGGTGATGATTAATGATGAAAGTTTTTAAAATATAATAATTGCTCATCTTAGAGATCCATTCTTGACTAGAGACCAGAATATAATTTTTAACTAGTATATCCCACCTTTAATCAGATTTCAAAAACTAAAAAAATAAAACTAATTTCTTTGTCACCTAAAACAACTACCAAACACCAACCTTAGAAAATATAATAAATCAGCTCTTATTTAATCAACAATGATTTTAAAATGTAATCCTTAACAGTTGTTTAAAATATGCATAACTAGGTTTGGAATAGTTATTCTGATTTAAAGCAAAAGCACATCTGTTCATGAGTAAATAAATATAGTCTGACAGCAATTTGGAACATCTATCAGAAGGAATCAACTACAAACTTAATAAGCATTATTTGTATTCCACATAATATTCTATTTGTTCTTTCTAGCCACTGCAGTAATAAAACACACTCAAACTCATTTAGTGTATACTAAATTCAAAGTACCTAAGCAAAACACTGAAAATTCCATTTGGATGGTTCCCAGCCCATATAGCCCAACTTTTTAAAGTATTACTACCATCTGGTTACTAGTCTGTGTTTACCAAAACAGTAGCTATGCACACATTTCTGTAACAGCTGTGGTCAAAAACTTTAAATCAATCCATTTGGCTAAATGAAAACTCTTCAAGGGAAAAACAAATAAAATATTTTGAATATATACTTAAATTCTATTACAGGCTTTAATATTCCCCAAAGACAAAAATAGTAAGATTTTAGGTGGTATTTGAGACATCTTTGTATTTTCAACCATTTATCCAATGACAGAAGGTCCACAGAAATCAAGTGAATTGCCCAAGGTCAAACAACTAGCTAGGAGCTAGACTCTGTACAAAACATAGGTACTGTATCTCTTGGTTTCCAGTACAAGGGTATTTTCACAAAACCATCTGAATACTAGGGTCCTGGGAGTTAAATTATGTCAAGGGAATTTAATAAATGCAGGTTAAAAGTATTTTAAGAGCATATTGAAGTTTCATAAAATGTAACAGTTCATCATCAGTTATAAAACTTGACCTGTATTTGTTTCAAAACTGTGATAAAGAGCTTAAAGCATCCTGTGAAAATTACAAGAATTTTAATGTTACAAATATCTTCCCTTTGTTTTTCACATCCTCCCCTCGACCCAACCCCTCCCATTAAAAACTAAGTCGAGAAACCAATCTTATTTCTGTGGTCAAGAAGCTAAGTAAGCTATTACATACTTCAGATGTAAAGTTAATTTCATAGCTCCTACATACATTTTATACATTTATATATATATGACACATTTTATATATTTTTATATATATAAATATATAAAATCTCCACACTCTATAACTAAATGGCACATTGCAAGCTTTCTTGTAAATGAAGTCTTTTCCTAATTAGAAACTGTCAAACTTTCAAATGATCCCTTTCCTTCTAAGAAACAATCTAATCCCCAAATATAAATTAATGTAGAAATTTTCTATGCCTTGCTTAGAAGAGGGGGAATGAAAGGTAGTAAGCCAAATGTACTCTAAATAAATCATTATAGTATTAGAAATTTCTCTAATAAAACTTAAGAAAAACAAATTTTCAATGGGAAAATTTGAATGGGAAATATTTTAAGCGTATTTGTGTTAATGAGCCATTATCCTTGCTCAGACAAAAATGAATTCAGTTTCCTTCTTCGTTCTCTTTTGGTGATTCCTAAAAAGAAAAAGTAAAATAAAGTAACAACCCATCAAAACAAAGCATGTATGCCACCCTTCTATGTGGAGTACTGAACTTCAAGGGAATATAAATGAACATTAAATTATTTGAGGATAAGGGTATGGAGGGGTGGTTTATATTTACAGGTAGATTTTGTTTTGTTGGCTTCCTGATTCCTGGTAATTTATTTCAGAACATAAGAATCCAATGAAAAACCCAAACTCAAAACTTTTATCTACTTACTTACATTATAGCCAGGAAAAGAAAAGTCAATGTCAGTAGACAAAATCTAGAACAAATTGGGGGTAAATTTGAGGCAATTATTGAGGCACAATTATTGAGGCACCATTATCTCATAGATGCCTCACAACAGCCTTGCCCAGAGTTGTTCATGGAGCAGGACAAGCAGTATTATTCCCATAAAGAAATTCATGGAGTTTACAGAATGCAGCAGGGCCCAAGGCTAGAAAGCCAGAAGCTGTAGATGAAAACCCGAATCTTCTGGTGCTCGGTAGAGTAGTCATTCCACAACACTGCCTCAGTTCCTTTCACCAGTTTCAATTAACATGCAAGAATAATAATACAAAGCTATGTACAATGCTTCACTCTGCTCACTCACTGGTTTTGTCTTCCTTTCTCTCTTCCTCGTAAACACTCTATGAACTCATCACTCAGCTTACAAACTGAATCCTATAGTTCATTTTGCACAGGTGGTCAGGATTCCATTTAACTGCTTGTGTATACACAATTCTTTCTAAATTCAAACCTAGCACAGGCTGAAATTTAATTTTGTCTTTTAGAAAAGAGGGAAGCAAAATTGTTTTGAAATTCTCTGTGAAAAACAGCCTGTTGTATTAGAACAAACAGCAGCTTGTTCCTATCAGTCCTTTGTTTGACAAGTCTGGGCTGGCTAGAAAGGTCATTTATGCCTCAAAGCCTCAAATTAACATTTGAAGACATGAATTTTAAAAATGGCTATTTGCTTCTATTCTGTGATTGGCTAATGTAGTTCACAAACACAGAAAGGAGAAAAATCCACTACAGTCTTAGCCCAGTCCCAAAAAAGACCAAAAAACAATAACAAAAACAGAAGAAAGAAAACCTAAAATTCTCCTTAGGCAAACTGAGTGTTGATTTTTATGCCCATGTTAACACATGCTGACTATGTCTTAATTATTAAGCCTCATTCTTTAACAGAAGAATCAGGAGGAAAGCTGAAGTAGTCAAACTTTTAACCAGTACAGGAAGAAAAAAAAAAAAAACATGATTAAATTACCTTAAAAAGATAACTTTTTGGCACATCATGAAGACCATTCCATAAGTCTCTTCCCTTTCATCCATAACCCTTCTGCCCAACACCAGTAATGACTGTATAGGATAAACTATTTAGTATAGTCTTCATTCAAACACAACATTTTTTTCCTTAAGTTCCTATTTTATTTTCCCAGCAAAAGTCTATGCTCTGATATATCTGAAGTACAAGCCATCATTACTAACTGCAGCCTTCAACTATACATAGTTAAATAAAGATCAGAAAATATTCTGGTGTTATTGGAATGATCGAGTTATCTGAAGTCTTCCTGCATTTTCATTACAGATCATTTCTATAGATGTATACTGGGAAAATCAGCTGGTCCCTCAGCGTATGCGGGGGATTGCTTCCAGGATTCTTGTGCATACTCAAGTCCTGCAGTCGGCCTTGTGGACCTGCACATACGAAGTGGGCCCTTCCAAACACTCAAGTTTTGCATCCCACCGATGTTATATTTTCATTCTGTGTTTGGTTGGAAAAAATCCTGGCATAAGTGGACCTGTGCAGTTCAAAGCCCATGTTTAGCGATTTGTGGTATAGGGTCAACTGTACGACAAACAGTTTCTATAATATTATGCAAAATATAATACTTAATATAAGATTTAATATAATATAAACACAATAGGAAATAAAATGAGAATCTTACCAAGTTCCCAAAATATTATAGAGAATTTTTGAAACATGAGGAAAATTATAAAACACCACTATCAATAATACCAAATAAACTCCAAAATGCAAAATTATTTTTATATAATTACTTTCTCTAGAAATGTTCTATAATGTCAAGAAGTTAGTTAATAAAATCACATTTCAATAGTGCTATTTCCTCAAGCCACTTCCCACCTCTCTTATACTCACTGCTTAACCCTTTGCAATCTGGCTTCCACTTCAAACATCCTATGGTCAGGGTCATAAATGCAAAGCACAAAGATCTCCTTTCAGGCTCATCCTCCTTGACCCCTCTACAGCATCTGACATTACACATAAAACCCTTTGACTAGCCTTCTGTAACACTGCACTGCCATGATTTTCCACCGACCTCTCAGAACATCTCCTCTCAGTACTTTCCACTCATCATTCATGTATCTAAATGAAAATGAAGCCTGAGTTACCTCTAAGCAGAGCTGCCCCACCACACAAATCCTGGGGACACCACTGGTGCAAAAGACAACGTGATTGGTACCCACTGGAACTGACCAATGGAGTGGCCCTGTCCTTGGACTGTCCTCAGGCCTAACCACAGGTAAGGCTTCCTCTTCCTGGACAACAGCTTTCATGCCCACATCTTCTGTCACAACACACATGCATGCACATATGTGCACGCTAGGCTGGCTCTCAAATCTACATCTTCATCCCTATTTTCTTCTTATCACCAGTCCTTCCTGACCAAAGGTTTGCTGGCTATCTCCATTTGTACCATCCCTATTTACATCTACTGGACCTCACTCTAACACCTCACACTTCATATGTACACAGCTAAATTTATCTCCTGCCAAAACCTGTACCACTTCTACGCCATGTCCTACATCTTGGCCACAGTGGACCTTGCCAAGGCCTTCCCCTGAATTTCCTCTTATCTATTGCCTCTTCGTCACTCTCAATGTCCTTCTCTAAATCAGGCCTCACCTCTCGCCTTAAACAGATGGGTTCTCTGCCCCCGCTATCTTGCCCCTCACTGCCACTAAAACACAGGTAGGAGCACAGCATTGCCCTATGTTAAGACCAATGCCGTATGCTCTGCCAGAGTTGGGACTACATTCTGTAGGAAAATTTAGAGCCTTACAATTCTGGCCCCATCTCTCTTCTAGCCTCCTTCCTCTTTATATTTTCTACCTCGAACTCCACCCCTACACTCCCAACCCCATTTTATGTATGTTGTCACTGTCTATAATAAATCCAGACAATTCCAACTTTCCTTGATTGAATCCCCTGATAAAAAATTATAATATGGTCATGTGCAACAGGTCAACTCTGATTAATGTATATTATTAATTAACTGTATCTCAGTGTATACATTTCCAATCAAAATCAGTGCTAATTAGTTCAACTATTTATTTCTAGTTGTTTTTTAAAAAAATAAATTTTAACACGAAAACACGATAAGCATTCTACCTGATTAAGGCAAGAAGCACATCATCATTCTCTCGGTAACAAACCCTACCCCCTTTAGGGGAGAATAGTGCTCCATGCAAAGTACGCACTTAATAAATGTCTCGGAATCTGAACCTCAAATGAGTGGCAACATTTTACTGTCCCTCCTACACACAAACAGAGGTTTTGTTTTTAATTGAGGTTTCCCTGCCATTTCAAAACGTAAATAATAAAGATGTAATGGACCCAAGAAATTTAAGTAAATTTTTCTCTAAATCACTAAAAATTTGTTTTATGGTGGTAATCAGCTTGTGTTAATAATCATTGTGTTTCCTTTTCCCCTCCTTATGACTAAGAGTAAAACTGTCAGTCAAAGTGATGGGCACAGGCCACAGTCATTAAATAGCACAAAGCTACCCAGAAAGCAAACACGTAAAAGACCATCACTGAGAACAGGCAAGGAAAAAAGAGAAAAAATTTAAACAAAAGACTAAAAGCTGGAGCAATGGAAGTTGTTATAATATAAAGATATTTAATGAAACGTGACCAGGTTCTCTATTCCTTCAAATATTTCTGGCTTCCTTATCATTTTTTTTTTAAATAAAATAGCTTAAGAGAACCACTAAAATGGCTTTTAAAACTTGGGAAAACTACTACAACACTGACTTCAGTTAAGAGAACCAAACGAGGCCAAGGGATTTAGCTCACAGTAGCATTCATGTCTACTGTGTCTGACTTCTATTTGCAAAAATGATATGACATTCCTTAACACTTAAGTCAAAACAAATGTCATTCTTGCTAGAAACTAAAAGATTAAGAAAGTTCTGTATCAAAGAATTAGAGCTCCCTTAGGTACTGCCCACTATAGACATAAAATCCTCTGTGGTTCCCTCCACAGACAATGTTGAAATCTAGCAGGCTCATACCCAACCTGTCCAGGAGCCATCACCGAGGTATGCAGGAACTAAGAAAGCCATCTTCAGGAGTTGGAAAAGGGATTCTCAACATGGAAGAGGTGGTATGTACAATAAAATTCCATATTTATGGACTAGGTCAAAAAAAATCATGTTAGATACAAGAAATTTGATAACTTAAGATAAGACTTTATTAAAAATAGTTGTTTGATTACTATTAAAAATAACATACATGTTAGAAAACAGTTGGCCCTCCACATCCATGGATTCAACCAACCATGGACTAAAATTATCTGGGGGGCAAAAAGAATTTCACAAAATTCCAAAATGTAAAATTTGAATTTGCCACACACCAAGTACTACATTGAATCCACTTGAATGAGGTGTTATGTAGGCATTGTATTCGGTAGTATAAGTAATCTAGAGATTATTTAAAGTATACAGGAGGTTATGTGTAGGTTATATGCAAATACTATGCCATTTTATATAAAGGGCTTAAGCACCCAAGGATTTTGGTATCTATGGCAGGTCCTGGAATCAACAAATGCCCCATGAATACTGGGGGATGAATGCACATATAAACACCAAAAACTTTTTAAATATAGACAGTTTAATCATTTTGCAACCATTGTAGTAAAAATTAGTTCAATCATTTTGCATCCATTGTAGTAAAGATCAGTGCAGGCATGAATCATCAATAGATGTCAAGTATAGGGGGAAATTCTGATGAAGAGCAAGATATTTTCAGATCTTAAAGTATTTCCTCATAGATTGTTTATTATTCCCAAGAGAAAAAATAGTAACTACATAGTGAAGAAGTTGGAAAACGTTTTGACTTAGAGATGATTACAATACTACTAAGGGGCAAATGGATTTTGTGTGCCTCCACATGTTGATACCCTGAGAAGGACATGTTACTTATATAGTATTTGGGCAGGGAATGCATAACCTGAATCTAATCATGAGAAAAAACATCAGCAAAATCCCAAATAAGGAATTTTCTATTAGGAAAAGGTGGGAACTCTATTCTTTAAAATATCAATTGTCATGAAAGGTAAAGTCTGTGGAAATATTCCAGAGTAAAGGAGGGTAAGGAGATATTGAGTACTAAATGCAATACCTGATCTAGACTGGATCCTGTTACTAAAAAAGGAAAAAAATTCCTATAAAGAATATTATTGGGTCAATTGACAAAGCTGTAATATGGACAGGAGATTAGTTAGAAGTTTTTATCAATGTAAAATTTACTGAAGATGACAGATGTACTGTCTCTGCTGTGATTTTGAAGAAAATATTCCTATAAAAACTCACTCTGAAATGGTTCAGAAAAAAATATTTCTTGTGTAGGTAAATGTGGGTTTGAGTGTGTGTGTGTGTCTGTGTGTGTGTGTGTGTGTGTGTGTGTAAAAAGAGCTATCAAGAGATAAAGAAAATGGAGTAAAATATGAGTAAGTTATTAGATGTAAAAAGTTTACAGGTATTTCTTGTATTAGTATTCTCCCAAGTTCTGTAAATTTGAAATTATTACCAAACAAAAATTTTTAAATATACGTTTATATGCATCATACCAGTATTTTGCTACTTAATTTGGTAAATATAGTGTTTGTATTTAAATAGTATTATGAAAATAAAACTTCATTATGATATCATCTTACAACCCTACAAATCATGCAATGGCCTGAATAGCCTCACTGTGTCAGAGAAGGGTTTAACTATGTCACAGGTTTAAAAAGCAGCCTCCAGATTTCCATAGCTGAGTGTAAAAGAGCAGATCCTGTGTAATGACCCAACAGGAGGAAAGAAGAGCTCTCCTGCTCACATCATCCCCCAGTTATCTGCTCATTTCTTACTAGACAGAATGGAAAGTTCAAACACCCTGGCCTGGCACACAAGGCCCTTCGCAATCTGGGGAGCCTACCTCTTCAGATTTATCTGCTACCATCACCACATACACGCCCTCAACATTCCAGTCATGCTTTTATAAGCCTGATGTCTTTGCACATTCTGCTCCTTCTTTCTACAGTGTCCTTCTCTGATGGCCTTCTCTTTCTGGCGAGCCCCTCCTTAGGCTTCCTGATTAAGCTTCAATGGCACTGCCTCTCTGAAGCCTTTTCTCACTCCTCTGACAAAAGTTAGACTTACTCCTTACACTCTGCTCCCAAAGAATTGTGTACCTATTTTCAGGTTGTATGGGGATTTTTCTCTTTACAGGAATTTCTCCATGGCTAGAACATGAGGTTTCTGAGAGCATGGATTATGGTCTAAAACCACAGTGTCTTTCAAGCACAGTGCTTCATATAAACACTAAATTAACTTCTCTAATTGGCACAGGGTGAACAATAAACAACAGCTAACCCCAGGACATTTATTTTGTGTCAGATACTAGAGTAAGTGCTTTACGAATACCAATTTATTTTTCACACCAATCTTAACGGGTAGATGTGCCACTGCCATATTTCATCAATTCTATGCATATGCACATTTTTCTCCATTTTAACCTCTCTGAAACTAGAAGTATCTTATATTTAGTGATGTAGCATAGTTAAATGGACAATATCTTTTTATTTCTTGGTGGTACATAAAGCAACAGTGTATCTTACAATCAATGGTCTTAATTTGATAAAATACAGTATTATTCCCTCACATTTACAGATAAAGAAACCGAGGCACAAAAGAGAGTTTAATTAACTTGCTGAAGGTTACACAGAAGGACCAAGATTCAATCCTAGGCAGACAGTCTCCAGAAGCCACACTCTTTAATTCCGTGTTATAGTATCTCCCCAACAAGAGACGGAGCATGGATAGGCTACTGGCACCAGAGCTGGGACATTCCAAAAATGAAGCTTGCTCTTTGAGGTTTACAAGATCTTAGGAAACAGCTTGGATAAAGGCCATGATTAGAAAGAGGCAGTGAACTAAAATGGACCTTGAAGTAGCTGAGGAAAAAGCCAAGCTCCTCTGTCAGCATCTGCTGCCTCTAGGCAAGGCCCAGGTCTGAGTCATGACTTCATCTCTCTCATCTCAGGAGACATTCTCTGTGTATTTTCTCCCTTATTTTTGCCCTTACATTCCCAATAAATACAATCATAATTCTCTTGGAGCTAGGAATTACCCAAAAAATGACCTAATCAAGCCCTGTGCCTTATATCTTAATCCCTGTAACATCATCTCTGGTAAGCAGTTATCTAGCCTCAGCTCAAATACTTAAGTAGTTCCTTTTATTTTTAGAAAGATGGAAAAAGATACTCCTTATATTAAAGTCCATCTCCTTCTAACTTCTACTCTTATGTCTGCCCCCAGAGCCTACATGGCAAGTTTTAATTCCTCTTCCTCACCACAGTCCTTGTCCTTCTTCGAGAACTGTACTCTTGAGAGACAGCAACCCATAGGCACCCTGCCTGCTTCAAAAACTGGCCATCAACCGAGATGACGGCAGCCAAGAGAGTTGGCAGTAACAAAGTCTTATATAACCAAAGGGCTAAGGAAATAGAGAAGAGGGGCTGCTCATATAAGGGAGAGGAGGTAATTAAAGATTCATAGAAGAGGGAGCTTTTGCGTGATAAAATGTAGTCTGACACAGTGCAAAATTCAGTATTATACTAGGGAAAAAATTTTTAATAAAAATGAAAGGCTCAACTATTAAACATATGAAATCTTTTTGGTTTCCAACATTTTTGCTTTGATTTTATGATTCTGGGCAGAAGGCTCATTGGCTTGTACAATTTGTGCAGTGCTAAATGCACAGATAACCATCCTACTGACAGTGGAATGCAGGGTTGGAATAAACAAAGTGAAACTTACCATCTGGGTGGTACCATCTGATTTGTAGCAATGTCACTTGCTGAAAAATTCTATGTGTGTTCTTTACTAACAAAACATTGCTTCAGTCATTTCCTTTCCCTTCAGTTAAGGTAAGAAACAAGCACAAATGCAACCCCTGTAACTGCTTCCTAATAATCAGTGACCAAATCACATTGTTGCAATGCTCAACTCCCTACATACTCCCCATCCCCACTATCCAGCAGCCTCTACTCACTGTAACCTAGCAGTGTATAATATGGATAATACCTAACGCCATTCCCCAACTCACTGTGAGAGCGGAGAACAGCTATGTATCTTGGTAAAAATACTAGAAACTAGGGGGACGGCGGTGGGGGGGGCGACCCACATTTGGGTGAGGCAAAGACATAAAGTGTAACTAGAATGTTTGTACCCTCACAATACCTTGGAATAATAAAATAAAAAAAATACTAGAAGCTTCTGTATGGCGAACATTTTAAAACCTAATTGAAAGCGATCTTTCTTCCCATCTGATGTTAAATGAGTCACCTACCGGTCTAGGAGCAAGTGAAATATCTACAATATTATTAAAACTTTCCTATACATTGTAAGAAGCTGGGGCACTGGTAGCATTTTGTAGGTCTTTAACATGGTCCATAACTTAATCCTATACTGTCATTAGACAATTTGCTGATCTCTAAAACATGTGTTAGCTTCACTGTATGGTAATTTTCTAGTTCTTTACCAATTAGTTCAGTGTGATGCCTTCCAAGCAAAGATGAAAGAGTTTAAAGATTACTACAGCAAATTAAAATTTTTGGTGTTTCTACAATAACCATAAAAATATTTGAATAGACTTTACAGTTTGTAAAGCACTTTCCAGTATATTTGACACTCACAACAATCTTGTGAGATATGATACTCATTTTAGAAGTGAAGAAACTAAAGTTCAAAGATGTCAAATGGTTAGCCCAAGTCCATGTTGCTAATAAGGGGGCAAAGGTGGATTATCAACCTAGATCATTTGATTGCAATTTCCAGGGTTTTTCTATTGATAAAACCATGGCTACTTCTAACCCAGTGCACACCTAACTCCAGCCTTGATCAAACCCGTTACCTATTGCATATCCTCTTTTGTAATTAATGCAACCAGAGGGCAATGGCCACATACTATCATTGTACTGAAGGGCAAACCCCTCAGGATAGATAAGCCTTTCAGAGAGGCTTGCATCATGTAGACAAGCCAAGATATTCTAGACTAGCACTGTCTAATAGAACTTTCTACAATGACAGAAATATTCTATACCTGAGCTATTCAATACATTAGCTACTAACCGCATTCAACTACTGAGAGTATGTATAACTGAGGAACTCAATGTTTAATGTTATTTGGTTTTAATTAATTTAAATTTAAATAGCCATATGTGGCCAGTGGCTACCTTACTGGGCAACACAATTCTAGACCTTAAAGACTGAAAGCAGAGCTTGGTAGTAATAATCAAAATGCTGTAATCTTGAGTATAAATGAAAATCAACTTAGTGAGCCCAGAGCCCAACATTGGTTTGCTCAGTGGTTCATGGGAACTAGAATGAATGTGATACAATGGTAACACGACCAGTGAGATAATGGTAGAATTATCTTTCAATCTTTGTAAAACCTCTCTGGTTAGCCAATCCAAGCAGTGAATGAAGAAGCCAAGGCCTTCAACAATGAAGGGCAAAGAACTTTATTCTACAGGCTACAACAGCTTTCCTGAAAGAAAATCCATCACTCTGCATGGAAACTAACCCAACTAAGTTATAAACAGGAGCTGATAGACGGGAAAGCAAGGTGTCTTCGTAAATTAGACATTTTTTCTCTAATAATAACACTTTCTCCCTGCAGTTAAGAATTTAAAGAAGCATCTTAAAGACCATCCCCTTGTCTCTGTGCTTACAGTACCACTTCTGTACCTCTATCACCAGCTACACCACTTCCCTCTGGAACATTTGTTTCTGTGTCTTTCCCCCCTCACTCATTCAACTAGTCACTAGGAGGTTTCATTTAAATAAAAATAATAGACTAGTTCTGCATTAAATCCTTCTTTTTTAAAAAAATTATTAAGCCTTTCAAAATCCCTAGATAGGTTTTATAAATCCTATGAACAAAGAAATCAGTGTCATTTCCTATTTCTTTAGCATAGTCCACATTCAGAGCACCTAACTAGACTGGACTGGACTGGACCCGACCCAATATGAAGGCTTCTTTGGGAACCTGGACCTATTTGTACTAAAAAAAAAAAAAATTCACTTTGAAACTGAACTTAAATAATTTTAGTTGGCATTTAGTTGGCATAGTTGAGTAATTGTAGTTGAATACTCTTCTAAACCTGTTCAATGTAGGTAATATATATTGAGATAGGACCCTCTAGCAGACATAGGCAGTAACTCCTTGTGAACTGTGAGTCATTTTCATTTCTCACTTAGTCCATAGGCAGATGCTAACAAAGGTATGTGCTATCTCTTTGTCTTTTTGTCTATCCTTCTTGTTCATTCTCTTCACACCTGTCCACTTCCCTCCTTTCTTCCATATAGGCTTTGTGGTTTTTCTAGTTTTACCAACTTATTCGTGTCCACCCGTCTTTTCAATTCTGTCTTGCGATCCAATGGTGGTGGCTGGCAAGGCAGCTAGCTAGGGCTGGAGGGCTATGTGAAGACAAGGAAGGGGGCGGTAGGGACAAAGCTAAACGAAATCGCACATAGAGGCATGGACCTACAGGGGATCCAACTCTTGATTCATCTCACTGGCATCGGGTCCTAATCACCTGGCTAAAAGGCCTGCCTGCTGGTCACTCATCACTTCTGACAGAATCAAGAAACAGGATGTTATCACACCCCTAGGAGGAGACCAGAGGTGTATGAGCTCTAATAGGTATATAATCAGCTAGCAGGAAGATCAAAAGCAGCATGGTATCAAAAGCTGTGGCTTCTGGAAATTACTGCTGAAGTATCTAAAGTTCTTTTTAAAATTTTCAAGAAGTCTCATGGTTTCTGGGGAGAAAAAAGATGAAGCTATATGAAGAGAAGTTTCACTAGTAGGGAAATCGCAAGGGTTACTAGAGTTGACTCATCTTAAGAAGGCCTCGGTGAGTCATCAACAGGTAAAATACCACTGTGCCCCCTTCTTGGGCTTCACATAGTCCACCAGCCCCAGCCAGCTGCCTTGACAGCCACCACCACTGGATGGCAAGACAGAACTGAAAAGACAGATGGACACAAATAAGTTGGTAAAATCAAACCCTTCTGTCTCCTTCCTCTGTTCCTTCCCAGAATTTGGATTAACTGAGCAACAAAGGAATTCCTTTTGTTCTACAAGCTCATGTGCAAAAGAGTACTTCCATCTAGCCCTTTTTGTCTCCAGTGATTCCTAGGATCTGCGTATTTCTCTACTCAATCCACATGTAAGAAGTTTAGATGTAGATTATGATCTGTGCTTTTGGTTTTATAGTAAAATCAGACTGCTGGTATTCCGAGCCCTGATAAGCTTATCTTGAATAACTTAAGCTCCCATTACATTTCACTGGTAAATTTTTTATGAAGTCTTTTGCCCTTAAAGTTCTCAGTTGTTTAAAACAAATCAAAAAAAAAAAAAGATTTAAAGCCCTAACTCTTCCTTCTGGGGTGGAATGCAGCATATGCATAACTGACGCACGCTCATCCAGTAGCAGACACTAAGAGATGCCTTATGGGTGACTACCCTTATGGGTAGTGATGCCATCTTCTAACTGTGAGCCTTGTGAACTATAGAGAAATGAGGCCCAGAACACCTTTCTATGGCCATTCACAGTTCTCATCTCAACACGCAAACATATTCTTACATAGGAATCGGTAAGTTTTCCTATCCTAAGTATTCCTGTATCATACATCAAAATAATTTCTTCATAACATATCAAGCACCTCTAAATTACTTTATGGGCTTCATTTCATACATTTCCACTCCTACATGAACAAGTAAAAGCCTACTTCAGTTCCACCACATTACTCCAAAAAGCCTGTAGAAACACAGAACTACTGGTTCTGTGCTGTAGCCACAGAGAACAGTAATTAGGAGCACTAGCTTTGTAGCAGATCAAACCTGGGTTCAGATCCCAACTCTACCACTAATAACTGTGTATCCTCAAGTAATAACCTGCCTGCAACACAGTTTCCTCATCTATAAAGAGAGATTCAAATACCATCTATTTCACAGCCTTGATGTGAGGATTAGGTTTAAATAAAATAATGCAGAGAAAGGGGTTAGATAGTGCGAGGCACATAGTGCTTAACATTTGTTGCAGTTTCTATTGCTTAGGTCACTTCTGTGCCCATTCCTAGAGGTGTTTGGTTCTGTTAACCTATGTGGCATGTTCCTATCTTCAAGAAGTCTTATCTTGGACTAAACTCCACATTTATAATCCAATCTAACCTATATAATCAGGTAGCTCAGTTACTTAGAGAAAAGTGCCAAATGAAGCATTATTTGTTGTTTCACAGTCACAAATTTCTGAAGTGGCTCTATCATAAATGTGTAACGGGTTTTAAGGAGAATCACATCAGAGTATCTGGACCTATTAGTACCAGAAAAACAAATCAAGGGCAGGTGTACTGTGAATACATCAATGGCATCATCTGGAGATATGAAAAATAACATTATAAAACACCAACTTTTCAACCTGCTACCTCATACAGAAATGTACTAATGTTGGAACGATATCCTGATTTAACAAAAGTCCTGATTTTAGCTTGTGTTAACAAAAATATAGCTGCACACTATTTTAATTTTTATATACTACTCAACTTATAAATATCTATTTTTAATTTCTACTTTATTATTTTATTGTATTATATCTTTTTCTTTAAGCCACCTAAAAGTCCCTTAGGGAAAAAGAACCTAAAAGATAAGCAAAGAAATACTTAAAAATTAATTAATCAAAAGAGTTACTAGATGTTCACTCTTCTGAAACATATGCGATTTTATTTGATTTGCCTCCCAATCATATTTATTGAGCACAGCAGAGTACTCTCATGCTGAGTTCCTCGGTTTGGGGGTTTGTTTGTTGGACTTATAACTATTACAAGACATTTCCCCTTCCACAGAGGAGTCACAAGTCTCTGACTATAAAGTAATTCACTCTAACTTAAAATCCTATCTTCAAATTTAAAAAATATAACTAATTCAATAGTACAAAAGAAAAAGGACTTCAGCCATGCTATCCATCTGACCTCTCTACTGAATAGTTCTAACTTAGGTTCAAAACAAAACTTCTGATTTGTCATACCCCAAAACCATTCCCTTCCCCACCATTCCCTCCAATAAACAGTCGACACACCTGATGTCACAGTAGAAACTTGGAAATCACCTTGGATTCTTTTCTCTTTTTTCCCCACCTCATCCAATCTCATCACTAAGCTAATACTGAACTGCTGCAGCCACATTTTTACTGAACACCTTGCTTGCTTCAACTCTGGCCCTCGCCAATGTATTCTCCACACAGCAGCCAGAGGGTGGCTGTCCACTACATTTAAAAGAAAAGTCAATTCCTTACCTCCTTACCATGCCCTAGAATCACCTCACAGGATCACCCTGTCCCTGTCAACTTCTCCTACCCAATCTGGTACCACTCTGCCCTCATCTTCCTCTGCTCTACCACTGGGTTCCTTTGAGTTCTTTGAATACATCAAGTCCTTCCCCCACTCAGGAGCTTCCTTCACATACACTTAACATCTTTCATTTCCACTAGACTGCAAGCTCCACAAAGAAAGAGAATATGTACCCAGCAACAGACGTAAAATCTGGCATACAGTAGTTTCACATAGGTATTAAAAAAAAAATCCAACAAAAATGAATGAGAGTCGAAAATAAATTTAGATGACAAACACCTTCAACAATAAAATGGAAAACAATACAAAGAACCAGCCCCAGTGAGAGAAAATTCACAATAAAACATTTTAAATTAATATTCAAGATGGACACTCCTAAGAAAACATAGATTCTTCCGCAGGGCTCTTAGGAACCAATACAGAGAATTACAGAAGAGTTTCAAAAACTGAGCACAATGTGCCTCTCTTCTGGTTTTGACAATTTGTTTTCACTGCTGAACTTTCTCTCTTCAATTCCATCTCAATGGAAGCCAAGAAGGAGGCCATAAAAGGAATATGCAAATACTTCAAACACTAAATAGAACTAAAGATACAAATGTCCTGCCAGCTTTCTCAAATATCATAAACAATAAATGCCTTCACATCACTAATTCCTGATATACAAGGAAATATGAAGAAAAGACTCTAAATTCAAGCCCTGAAATCTACTAAAACTACAACATACAACAGCCTGAGCTGTCAAGGGACCAAACCAAGGATGCTTGTTCTCCTCACACCCCATTTCCCAATAAATAAGATGCCAGATCTAACGTATGACAGTTGCAATTCTGACTTATCCAACAGTTCTTATTCTTGCATAAAAAGCAGCTCAATTTTCTCCTGTGAGGTTTTTCTCTTTTTGTCACAAGGTCTCAGCATAGGGGTCCCAGTCTCAATTCCCAATGTCATTGGAAGTAATAACAAGGTATCTACATGCTTTGTTCAAAATTTCAAACCATCTAATAGAAATTATAGATTTACTAGGGGTTACTTACAAGGCTAACAAACATCAATTTCTTATTTCTTGTGCACCAAAATTAAATCAACTCAATGTGGTTATACTGGTTACTTGAGACTGTTCAGCATAGGCAACCATACTATGTATGGTTAATTTTCTAAAAATTGAACATATAATAATTACAAATGAAAACATATGCTATGATCTGAATGTTTATGTTCCCTATAAAATTCATATGTTGAAATCCTCATCTCCAAGGTGATCATATTAGGTCATAGAAGTGGAACCCTCATGAATAGGATTAGTGCCCTTGTAAAAGAAGCCCAATAGAGACCCTTCACCCCTTCCTTCCACATGTGAGGACACACCAAGAAGGTGTCATCCATGAGCCAGGAAATGGGCCCTCACCAGATGCAGAATCTGCTGGCACCTTGGTCTCTCCAGAACCGTGAGAAATAAACTTTGTTTTTTTATAAGCTATTCAGTTAAACGTATTTTTGTTATAGCAGCCTGAATGGATTAAGACAACATAGAAAATATCTTTCAAAACGTGTTAACTAGACAAAAGTAATATTCTTATCAAAGACAGAGTTGAAATTCCCTGAAATATATTAATACTATAGTTTTGCAGCAGCAAAACTACATGGTATCTTTGGGCAAAAGCTTCCAATTAGGAGGTTCTTTTTTCACTAACATCAAGACTGGTGGGCAGCAATTTTTGCCATGTTCCCATCTTTTATAACCCAAAATGTGTTCACCTTGGTTGGTATTATATAAAGTTTAAACAAACTAGGTCATACTTTCCTCCAACTAAGTCCAAAAGCAGACTCATCCAACAAGGCATAAGCATTCGATCCAAATTTTTTAGGGGACTGTATCTTAGAAAATCTGATAACAATTTTTACAAAAACAAGAAGGAAGGAAACTCTAATTCTAAATACAGACTCAAAGCACACGATGCTCCACTTTTAGTGCACAGGGCCTCTGAGAAAGGACTTCACAACAATGGTGCTGGGGTGCTTCAGACAAGCAGGAAGATGGTCAGCATCTGCACCAAATTTTCATTTCTTCTCCTCTATTCCTAGCATGACAAACCATAGTGTATTATTAATCAGAATACTCTTATGTTTTGATAATAGCCTTTTTTTTTGCCTTAAGTCCTATTATGGGGGAACTAATTAAAATCATTTTCTTCTGGAGAAACCAAGACACAGCAAGATTAAGAGTAGACAAAGTCGTATGATTGGTGACTAGGCAAACTAAGCAGAATTCATACCTCATACTTAATTCAGTGTTTAATCTACCAAATATTCCTGTTGGATATTCCATGTGTTAAATGAAATGATCTTAATAGTTGAGCTCAATGTAACAGAATAGTTTACAACTCTTTATGCTCTTAGTATTATTCTATGTGAAGCATATGCCAATATGGTTTCTAACAGAAAAATGCAAGTCTGATGCTTCAAAAAGAAAATACACCAATTATTATGGTACTATTCACAAACTCAGAACACTGTACAATTGTCATTTTAGAGGTGAGGGCTCAAGCATTTGGGTAATCTAGGGCCAAGTAAGTGGTCTTTAGCCAAAGAAAGTCCTGGGTTTTCGCTGTTTTGTTTCTTTCTGGTCCACAGGCTGACTTCACCTTAGCTGGGCTGCTCAACACAGAAAAATCACAGTAACCGTGAACGTCATCGACGTCTAACGAAATGATCAAGATGATACAGAAGAAGCTCCGTAACAGGACAAATAAGCATAAGGCTTCCTCTCACGAAATGCAAAAACGCCCTGTATCGACAGTCGCAATACCACTTTTATACATGTGGGGTTCCTGAAAGTTACTGAAAGCCAGTCAATTAAATTAACTACACCAGATAACTTCAGAAGCCACGTACGAGTCTTTCTTTACTGGCCTGGTCGAGTAACAAAGTTTTCCATGAAGCTTAACGGCTCCTTTTAGATCCTTGTCTATCAGCTTGTACTGCACTCCGTGCTTACTTCCACACCTCTCTAGTCGACCCACATACCCCCCCCCACAAAAAGCTAATAAACTTGCCTTCCTTACTCTGACTCACATTAACTAAGAACCAGAAGAGTAACAAAACTCTTACAGATATGACTAAGCAAAATGATCTCATTAATAAACAGTTGAGAAAAGTAAATGTTTTTAAAAGTAAAATTAATCATCATGAAAACAGGATATGGTGGGGAAAAGGGATTATAGCTCTAAATATGATCCTTGCAAGATGTTGCCAAGAAAAATCCCACATTTTTCTTTAAAGGCTGAAAAATCAGAAGCAATAACCCAAAGCTATCATGCCCCAATGGGGTTTTAATAGAGATATATTCAATTTTGGCAGTTTTCCCCATAATTTTTTTTCTTTTTGGCCTTTTGTTTTACAAAATTGCACTCCAGAGCTTTTACAGTTTCTTCCTCGTATCAATTCTGAAATGAAAATGGGGTGTAGTTAAGAAAAGCAGAGAACCTCGGTATACAGCAAAAATCACCTTACTAGCCCCTCCGCTGTTAAAAATCACCAAATTTTCTGCTGTTTTTCCCCCACATTCTGAAACAAAAACACAAATATGGCCCTTGAAAATTGACATTTGATGTTATAATTATTTAATTTTATGCTTATATTTATTAAACAATCCAGAGCCCTATCTTTCAAAACGAAAATAACAAACTTTCCCGTTACAACAAAGAAAATCTATAATCAGAATTCAGTAGTATTCATGAAGAAAACGCCAACTCGCCTGTCCCGCCTCTGCCCGCTCAGTCACACACACACACCAGCCCCGCCCCGCGCTGTCAATCACGCGTAGGCTCCGCCCCATCCCGCCCCCCGCGCTGTCAGTCCCTGGCTCTGGCCCGGGGCTGAACCGGCGGTGCTGACGTCAGCTGGCGACCGCGGCCGCATTCCTAAACAGTTCAGACAAACCCACTGGTGGGAAGCTTCGAAAGCCCTCAGCTGTAGTGAGGAAAGCAAAGGCTTGGCTGGCAGCCAGACTCCTGAGCTCAGCATTTTGTAATGCACTTCCTTTTTATTTAACAGCTTGCATAATGCTCTTAACCCTTCCTTTACCTGCATCACACCTTTAACCCCTTCTTTTCCTGTCGAACTTCAAAGCAAACTTCGGAACTTGGTCTTCCATAGGGTTTTAATATATTCCTCACCAATTTACAACAGACTGCTTTTTAATACTGCTGAAGAGGCAATTTAATTAAACAACACATGCTCCCCCTAAACTGTCCGCTTTTCCCCCCTTAATGTTAACTTTCAAACAAGGGAACTAAAACATTTTATTAAAACAATATAGTTTAATGTTCATTTTTAAGACCCTTCTTTCACAATTTATCTTTTTGAAATTATTTTTTAGAGATAATACCTTCAAGTGGTCCAAAACAAGAGTATACAGTGACAAAATCTCCCTCCAACTCTGTCCCTCAGTTGCCCAGTTCTCACCGCATCATAAACTAATGTTATTTATCTCCCTTGTGTTCACACAGAATTATTTTCGTTATATATAAGGAAATACAATATATAAGAGTTTTCTCACTTTTTTACACAAATGCTAAACACTATATATTCTGTTCTCTCTTTGCTTCCTTATTCTTTTTTAGAACTGTATAGAATTCCACCAAAATTTACCAGTCTTTTATATACGAGCATTTAGGTAATTTCCAATCTTTTTGCTATTACAAATTATGCTGCCGTGAAAATCATATATGATTGTATCTCTAGAATAAATTCCCAGATGGGGAATTGCTAGGTCAAAGCAAACACACACATTTGTAATTTTAAGAGGTACCAGCAAACTGCCCTCCACTGACATTGTATCTTCTCCCTCATACCCAGTGCAAGAGGAGCCTATTTCCCTCGTACAACGCGGGCTGTCCCTGAAGTAGAGGCTCTCTCCCAAGCTTTTTTATTTTTGGAAAACAGATCTGTGAAAAATGGTATCTCAGTGTAGTTTTAATTTACATTTCCCATATCATGAATAAAGTTGAACATCTTTTTATACATTTAGGATCCATTTTTATTTCTCTGTGAATGTTGAATCTTAACCACTTTTGCTCATTTTTCTATTTTTTCATCATTTTCTTACTGTTTTATAGGAGCTTTATACGTTTTTAGAAAAAGTCTTTGTGATTAGACTTTGAAGGATCTTTTTATATATTAAGAAAATTCACCCTTTGTCTGTGACATGATTTGCAAAAAAATTTTCCAGTTTAGTAAATTAGTTTGCTTCTGGTGATTTCTGCCATACAAAAACGTAGGGATTTTTATATAGCTTGTCAATCCATTCTTTCATGGCTTTTGTATCCATAGATTGTCCTTTCCCATGCAGTTAATAAAAATTTTTCTGTGGTTTCTTCTAATATTTTTGTTTTCAGCTTTACATTTCAATATTTTGAGTCTGTACCTTGTTTTTTCCAACATACTCACTAGTCCCACCCAACACTGACTGAATAACCTACCTTTCCCTCACTAATTTGAAATGCTACCTTTATAATATTTAATAACTTCTCTCATATAAAAGTGGAAGTGGAGCTCAGAGGCCTTTTATGCTGTACTTATATTACTGATAATAATATTACTGATAATAAAATCTGGTAGAAAGTAAGATATGTTTTCCATAGACAACAAGATCCAGTTTCAATAAATAAGACTCTGGACTTCAGGAGTTTTGTTTGATATTTTTAACCAAACTAAACTCTTTTTAAGATTTCTGGGATAAATAGAAGCATACTATAATTGGACTACATTTAAAGACCTGTAACTTTTTGAAAATAAATATCCACTTAGAAAAACATTACTTCTGACCAATTATGGCTGGTACTTTTAGTCTTCATAAAGACCTCAGATAATTATCAGAAAGATTTAAAATATTTACAACATTGTTAAAACAAAATTTTGATCCTGACTATAAACAACTTTGCTTTTTCATATATTCTTTAAAGACTATTCTTTTAAAAAAAATGAGTGAGAAATGAGGATGAACTAGTCCTTTCAACTAATTTTTACCCTTCTTTCAATATCTGTTAAGAAATACTACACCAGGTTCCTATTCCTCTAAGCTTTACATTCATGTAAACCATCATACTGATACACAAAAGCATGTATTATATTAAATATACAAATTATTAAGTACACAAATGTTTTCAGCTTTAAGTAGATGTTAACAGTGATACGCAACATCAATCAGTTGTGGAAAACAGCAAAACCCACTGTTTTCAACAGGACCTCCAAAGGTTAGGCAGGTAGTTCCCTGAAGGGCCAGCAAAACGACAAACCTTCAGACATAAGGTTCCAAGTACTTGTGTGTTAATGGGGAAGGGGAGGACTGCGGGCAGGAGAAGTTCTTCTAAAGCAGGGAGAAGCCTCAAACCCTGAGGTGCAGAAGACCCTAGTATAGCTCAGGCTGTCCCCTGAATGTCCAGGCTATCTGATTTCACAGTAGCCCCAAGTCCCAGACCTCACGGGACCACTGTATGTCAGAAGAAAGCCCCTAAAGATATTTTCCTTGTGTGATACAGACACTTTGCACATGTATATTTTTTAAGGTTCTAAAATATAACTCCAAAGACTTTAATCTTCTAAATAAGATATAGTACAATTATATTTATAAAGTTACTATTTTAAACTCTGAGCCCATTTCCCTACAGAAACTATGACACACAGAATAAAGTCCAAACAGAAATGACTTTAAAGCTCTTAACACTCTACCTCTAATCTACTTTTCTACTCTTGTATTTCACGGAGCCCACACTTTGGCCCCATGGGAGTGAGGCCTGCTGTTTCTCAAACATGCCTGTTGACTTTGCTCACATTTTCCTACACATCTGGAATATCCTCCCAACAACAGAAAATACCAATGTCTAAACTCAAATCTTCTGCCGTCTTTTAAAGGCTCAGCTCAAATGCTACTTCTTGCATAGTTTCTTCCTCCTACGAGGAGTCAGTCTCTCATAAACTCCATTAGCCTCTCCCCATGGTGATAATGATGATGGTGGTCAAGAATGGTAAAGAGAAATGTCATCAAAATACTGTTTAAGCCCTGTGACGCAGCATGCACCTGTAGTCCCAACTACTTTGGAGGCTGAGGTGGGAAGATCACTTGAATCCAGGAGTTTGAGTCTGGCCTGGGCAACATAGTGAGACCTCTGTCTCTTTAAAAAAAAAAAAAAAAAAAAAGTTTAGGAGTCACCTATTAACGCAGAGATGAAAGAAACTAATGAAATATTGTACTCCACTAGATGGACCATTATGAACAAGAAAATTGTAGATCCTATTTATAAAAAACTCAGATATCCCATTTATGTAAACAAAGTATAAATTTTTTACTAATCCCATCTTTTGGGGTGAGCGGTTATCAGCTTACCCACTACAGCTTTCATCAGCAAAATTCTTTGTTAAAAATAGATGGATGGGCTCTCACTCTGTCACCCAGCCTGGAGTGCAGTAGCACGATCACAGCTAACTGCAACCTCAACCTCAACCTCAACCTCCTGGGCTCAAGTGATTCTCCTGCCTCAGCCTCCAGAGTAGCTGGGACTACAGGCATGTGCCACCACACCCGGCTAATTTTTTTAAAAAAATTTTTTGTAGAGACAGGAGTCTCACTCTTGCTCAAGGTGGTCTTGAACTCCTGGCTTCAAGCGATCCTGTGGCCTCAGCCTCCAAAAGTGCTAAGATCACAGGTGTGAGCCACTGTGCCCTGCATCCATCAACAAGTTAAAAGAAATATAAAAGAGGATAAAAGTGAATATACCTTAAAAATTATATTATAGAAACTGATCCCCACAACAGGATGATTACAGATAAGTTGAACTGCTCTCTCCTAGAAGCTCCAGTTATCAGTTCAGGGAGCCCTCGTACCTGTGGTCCTATCTGCCATGTTGTAAGTCCTACCATTTCAGCTCCTAGTATTGACTCCTATGACCTAGGACCAAAAACTCCAAATGTTAGGAGGAGACACATATCCCACAGTTCTCAAATCTAACTGAGTATCAAAATCACCTGCATAGCTCAAGAAATACATAGATTCTCAGGGCTCAAGCTCCAGACTTCCTGAAGTATAATAGCTGAGGGGAGAGCCCAGGGTTCTATTTTGTAAAAACAACAACCAAAAACTCCCTCGAGATGTTTGGGAATAAATAGTTTGGAAAGTGAGAATATGGGGCAGGGCCATGAAGAGAGAAAGAAGGCTAATAGAGGCAGTGAGAATCCCTCTCCTCTCTTGGATTTACTTTCTTCCACATCTCTCCCCCAAAACAGAAGAGGCAGCTACCAGAAGGAAAAAACAGAAACAGCAAGAGCTATAGGTACAGTGGCTATAGGAGTTTTCTCATTAAAGCCCATCTGCCTTCCTCTACCATAAGATCTGCTGTCCACCAATAAATGTGAACCAGAGAGAGTAAAACAGGTATAATGGGAGTTCCCTTTCTGGGGTGGTAGGCATGGCTTAGAGGAGCTGGAGACAATGTGAACTTCAGGAGGGTGATGTCAGCCTTTTGAAGTTTTCCATCTGCCTCATTTTATGCCATTCTTTGCCTAAAGATTAGAAAGTAAGTAAGATTTAACCACTGGAAGCAAGAAAAAAATGCAATCATTTTAAGAATTCCACTGATAAATGAGAAAATGGGGAAGAAAAGTTTTCCTGTGGTGTAAAAAACACTTCTTTAAACCTCCCAGGATTGTTCTTTAACAAAGACCTGGAGAAGTCACCCAATTCTCTGTGCAGACAAGACTACAGTCAACTATCCAGGGAAAGATATTCAAAAATATACTTCAGAGGGTGGATTTTCACATAATTTAATTTCCTCATTGTCAAAACTATCATTTATTATCAAGAAACTCACAAGATGGGAAACTAAGATCAGAACATTAAAAATTGCTTCCTTTTGTGACAAAAATGTACACTGGCCAAAAACAGTTTTCATCTTCCATGCAAGCAGTCTTAGCATGCATTATTTTGTACAGCTCCAGAATCTTGTTTACATGCATGTTTTCCCTTCTGATTTTATTCAAAAGACTCTTTTCTTTTCCAAGTGTACTTTCTAAGTCTGAAGACAAAGTGTTCCTTTACTCTGGCTCCTTCCCTGGCCTCCATGGGATGAAGCACCCATGCGAAAATAAAGGAGCTATAGGGCTCATAGTGGTCTTACTTGTTAGTCTGTGAAAGACTGAAGCTGCCAGCTGCATATGGATTAGAATTTTCCTGTTTACAATGGCACCCTGCTCTATATCAAGAGGAATGGGACTGACCACAGGTCACATGGCTTAGAAACCCTAGGCCATTTTTTACATTTTTGTTTTATTGTTCTAAACAACATGGCTTTAAACTACTCAAAAGGAGTTCTGAACCCTAAAAACTCTTGATTTTTAGTAATATAAAAACGGTGGCCTGAGGAATAATTACTCAAGCTTAAATGACTGCCCTGATTGGAGGGTTTTTTAATAAATCCTGCTAACAGTTTCAAGATAGTCTTCAAGGATTAGAAAGATATCAAAGACATGTGTCCTCAATTAAGTCTGAAATCTTTGTTTCTTCTGAATCAGATATATCAACTTGGCAAGTAACATCATTTGTAAATAGTACATTATTCCTCGTGCAATGCACAATTACTCTCTTAACTTTATCATGCAGTCCAGAGTGACATACATGCACTTACCCCACATTACCTAAGTGTACGACATAAGAGCAGGGTTTTTTGTTTCATTTGTTCATTTCTATATCTCAAGGGCCTACCTCACAGTATCTGCACAAACCATTATTGATCAATGAATGCTGCCCAATTAAAGTATATAAAAAAGAAATTAATTTCTCTCATTCATTTAGATAGAAGGCTTAACTATATATATATTGAAATACAAATTAGACATTATGCCCCACAATGCAAATTCTAAATCTTCCAACAGGGACAAAATAATAGATATTGTGGGAATAACAACTTTGGATTTCCTAAGTGGGATGCAACTGGATACTTAACCTTTAAGGTGCAAAACCTTATGTGTTTAACAAAATTGAATCCCATTAGTTTCAATTTCCACATACAGTCCTTGAGGACTATAACCTAGAAACCATACAGTATCTTGTTCTCCAAAGAAAGTTAGTCATTACAAATACCTTCATTTGGAGTTTCTGACATAGCATTTCCTATATTTTTCTTAATGGAAAAAAAAAAGTAGAATCACTAGAATCCATGTTGCAGAAGTTTCAACGTAAGTTTATACTTCAAGCAATAAAGGTTTTATGTAGATTGGCAGACAAATCTAATTAAAGTAAAATTCCAAATATAATGAGTGCTTGTAATGGCAAAATTCCATTGTAGTTTTTTTAAAGATTTACCATAACTAAAAATTACATTACAATTTCAAGCATTTATGGATACATCTTCAAAATCATTCTTAACCAGTGAATTTTCCTTTCCCAAAATGTACTTATAATGGTTACAGTCATCTTTTCTAATCCTCGCAAATAAGGTCCTTTAATTCTACAGAGCTTATGCTCTATTACTGCTTGATACTTTACACTAAAGGACATTCCAAACACAGAAACATCTACTAACTGTTACCACAACTCAGGATGTATATATTTCATGAAGAACATTTTAAGAGTGACAAAATGATAGGAAATAGTTCCTTGAGTTTTGTCCCATATTTAAAGAATTGTGGAATATGTTTCCCAATCTCTCCTTTTATCCCCGGGGCCGGGGTGAAGGAAAAGGAGAACAGGTATGTCAGTGTGGCTATATTCTTAAGCATACAGGTATGTACGTACCTGGGGGGTAGGGGAAATGGGGGAAGGACAAAAGAAGTGTCAGCAAGGACACAGGAGATTGTTTTTGCTGATTCATAAAATTCTTGGCTTAATGGGACATTTGGGCAGTGATAATATTTTGAAAACGTTTATGCTAAAGCTTCTTTTGTAATACATCAAACTAAGAAAAGGTCATATAAACTGAAGCAAGTAAGGAAATTCTATTACAAAGTACAAGTTACAAAATACAAATGCAGATGTGGCCTACTGTATATAACTATCTCCATGTCAAATTCTAGCACCTCTCTGCACACAGATCAATAGAGAGAACTTATGTAGTATTTCTGATACAGTATTATCCCATTACACACTTTGACTAATGTTTCCTATTAACTATTTGCCAGGTAAATTTCTTTCATATTTTCACCTATCTCCTCAGTACCTATACATCCTTAGGTAATTTCTCAACATATAGCATCCCTCAAAATATCTGGAATAAGACTTCAGTATGTTTCTCCTTATGAATTGCATTTTAAACTTTATAGCCCCATAGAATATATTTAAACTGTCTCAAGTTACAGTCTTTTGAAAAACCTTGGCATGTACTTGTAGTGATACCACTGGAAAAAGACTGGACACCTTCTTAATTTAAGAGATTTCTTCCTTCTGTTAGTCCACCAGCTCCACTCCACTACTTAACACTCAGTATTAGGCACTCCAGAGGTCAGGAAATCATAGGGAGACTGTGAATGCAAATTAAAAAAAAGGTGGGGGGTGGCTGGCAATATTAGTAGAGCCCACTAAAGCAAAAGCTAACTAACTAGAACATAATAAATAATTTTCAGGGGGAAAAAAAGCTAGCACCAGTAATCCAAATGTATGCAAAAATTAAAACGAACAATTTTCAACATATATTGGATAAACTAATGAGAAAACAAATTGTTTGAATTCTAGGGTTCAAACCACGGCAAATTATATCCAACCATTATTAAAAACACATTGTGAATAGGAGCCTGGACCACTGTCATGATTCCCCACCAGTCAAATGTAAAGACAGTAGAAAGACCCCAGCAGTGTGCCACTATTTGACTTGACTCTACTTGACTCTGCCCTGGTCAACATTTCATCAACCATGTGGGATGGACTCAGAGGCACAATCAGTGAGAAGGAGATGACAACAACCTGAGGGAATCACTAATACCCTGAGCAGATGGAAAGTTCAGAAAGATTCAGCAGGCCAGAACAACGAACAGATATTTTAAAATCTAGAAAAAGGAAGACAAAACATAAAGCACTGCTCAGGCACTAAAAACATAAGCTGCTCCTCTACATAACATGAGGTCTTGTTTATGAGCAATTCATGTGAAAGAAAACATCAGGGATGTTATAGACAGATGCTGTTTACAAAACAAACCAACAAAAATCAACTTGGGCTGTACTAATGAAATTATAGTTTTAAAACCATCCTTGCATGTCCTGTGCTGGTTACACCCTATCTGTATGCTTTTCTAAAGACCACATTTTAAAAACAGCAATGAAAAACTGAACATTTCAGAATGCCAGCATGATTGTGAAGAGTCTCAAATCACATCAAAGAGAGAGGGAAACACTAGGTGTGGTGGCTCACACCTGTAATCTCAGCACCTTGGAAGGCCAAGGCAAGAGGATCACTTAAGGCCAGGAGTTTGAGAACAGTCTGGGCAAGATAGTGAGACCCCGTCTCTATAAAAACTTTTTAAAAAACCAGCCAGGCACAATGGCACACACTTGTAGTTCTGGCTTCTGGGAAGGTTGAGGCAGGAGGATTGCTTGAGCCCAGGAATTTTAGGCTGCAGTGAA
>CAUYSK010085391.1:0-13519 GCA_963575035.1 Avahi laniger | reverse complement strand
AAATTAAAATCTCAATCACTAAAATTTACATGAAAGTTTCCAGAATAACTTAGCTCATAGTTATTAACATCT
Source organism: Avahi laniger (assembly GCA_963575035.1). Lineage (NCBI taxonomy): Eukaryota > Metazoa > Chordata > Mammalia > Primates > Indriidae > Avahi > Avahi laniger. The sequence goes on along the minus strand of CAUYSK010085391.1, from coordinate 13,447 downwards.
GAGTGATTTTTAATATTTGTTTACATTTTATTTATATACTTTAATTGTAGTCCAGTGTCAAGGGGGGTACTAGTACTTGTCACAAAGCTCATGCACATACGCTGGGTACTTTTGAGGACAAATATTCACATTCTGAAAAAGAGAGAGAACAATATGCAACCAAGTTTAATTTAAAACACTTTGGAAACAAAATAGGCCCCGCTTTGAATAAATGATGAAAGTAGTGTTCCCCTCCCCTGGTCTTGAGTTTCTGTGGTTTCCTTCTGTGGTTTCTCCCCTCTTGTTTCTATTTTTAAAAGGATGAAGGGTATAACCTGTAGGGCCAGGACTGCAGCCAGGAGTTACTGGTGCCCGTGATATCACTTAAGAGCCACCTACCCTGCTCGCCAAGAGCTGGTTTCAAGCCAGGAAAGAAGGTGCCACATCTCTGGGACAGATAGAAGTGAAGAGTTTCCTTTCAGAGACCAGGCGATGAGGCCCAGAAGCAGAGGGTCTCTTATTACTTCGACTCTATTTCGACTGCTCCAGGGCTGATCGTAGTCATCTCCATGTCCCTTACTGAGTGTGCCCAGTAGCTGCCCACAGAAAGCCTCTCCAGGCAGACCTCCACGCCAACTGCAGCACACATGTGCCCCCTCCTGCCATCCCCTTGTTCTTTACAGCTTAATATTCCCCCCTGGGAAGAGCGAACCAGGCCTCGGAACCCTCTTTGCCCGCAGGCTCCTGTCAGTACAGGCACCTCCGGTTCATAAGCTCCCCTTGCATCCGGCCCCATTCCCCAGAATTTCACACGAGAAGTGTCTCTTCCTCACGCACTCAAAACTAGGAACTGCATTGCCAAGAGCAGTCGTCTCGTTTCACGGAAGGGAAGACTGTGCCGAGAGAGAAGAGAAGCGACTCATTGCTGGGGAAGAATCAAGAAATCTGAAATCCTCCTCTCAGGCGAAAGTTCCAGCAGCATTGAAGCAAAGGTGAGGAAATGATGAAAATAATTCCTTGTTTTCTTCTCAAAACTGAAGGAGAAAGCAAGTCGTGCTTTTAAAAACACAAGACATCGTTTCTTCATTCATTCACTCATTTGACAAATACTTACTTGCACCTGGTCTGGGTCAGGCCCCGTTTCCCCAAGCCCCTTGGCATGACGGGCTGACCAGCCTCCATCCCTAAAATTCCTGCCTTCCAGCCAGGTTTACGTCCAGCGTAAGTGGAAAATCACCCACAGCTTTCACCTCCGAACAGGCGCTGCCGGAAGCCACGGAAGTGAGCTGGGGTGAGGAACCGGATTTTTCCTTCTCACTAAGTGTGGCAGGACAGAGCCGCCCTGGAGTGCGGGGGCGAGAGGTGGGGAAGGAAAGGGAGAGCAGGCAGAAATGTGTATTGGCTTCTGCACATAAGCTTCATGTCTGCGAAGAATCGGATGACTTCATTTAGACATTTTTAATTAGAATATTTCTCGATTTTATATTTCTCAATTTTTCTTATCTAGGCCACATTACATTATTGTTGATAACATTTCAAAAAATTGTTGAGCACCGTGGAAGACAGCCATTGCCTTTAAATATAAGGCACCAAAGGAACAGAAAAGCTAAGTAAAAACGTAATGACAAGCCATTTTAGCTAGAGTAATAGAAAAATTTTATTTGTGTTTTAAAATATGGTCATGCTAAAATCACTCTAGCTTACAAAATAGAGACATTTTGATGTCCCTAGTTCTACTAGAATCAGAGTCGATGACGTTTGCACAACTTTTATGAAGAAGCAGACTGATCTCCCACCTAGCAGAGTCAATTTGTCCCATTTCCATTCTACTTTGATAATACAAAACTAAAATAATGGGAAAATTTATCACCATAAGGCTGAAGATAACACAGTAAGTGCTCAGACCTTTGTTGGTAAATAATTTGAAGTGATATAGGTCAAGAGACTAGAAGAACTTTTAAAAAAATTCACACATTACTTCAAATGTTCGTTATAGTGTTATGTCGTAGAGATATAGTTGTAAATTATTATTATTGTATTAATTGTGTATTATACAGAAATATATTACTTATATATTATAGAAAGATATAGTTTATTACTGTGGTATTACAGTAATATTATATTGTATTATGGCTGTATATTATAGAGCCACAAGCATAATAAAAATTAGGGATCTTGAACTCTAAAAAAAGTTGTATAAAGACCTTAAAATAGTAAGACTTTGGCTCTTCATTTCTATGGTAGCCAGAGTTACAGAAATGCAGCGTGTCCTTTGTCAACACAGGAAGTTTGTACAAAGACATCATTCAGAACAAGAGTCAGTTTCTGGGAACTCCCTTTAATATGAAATGGAAAAAAAAATCAGAAAATATTTGCTTCTACAGCCTTCAAAGTCGTTTTTGTAGAGATTAGGCAAGTTACTGCAAAAAAAAAAAAAAAATTCCAACCCAATTCATTTCGCCGTGGACCTCTTGCACGAGTCCTCAAGAGCTGCACACATTATCGCGTAACGTCCTCTCCTGCTGAAGGTATCCGCGCACCTGTAGGCAGGTGCGTGTTCGTGACATGCCTCCTCCAGCCACGGAGCAGGCGGTCAAAGCGTGTACCCTGAGAAGCCGACAAAGAGTCTTTTAAGCATGTAACGTCTTAAAATTCGTCAATTATTGATCAGGGATGTTTGGAACTTCTCAGTGTAGTATCTGCCAGTTTTGCTGTTATTGTTACCGTTCATTTATTCCTCCGACAAATATGTACCCAGCAAACGCTGCGAGGAAACAGAGACGAATCAGATGGAGACGCCCTCAGCGTGCCTCCCGCCAGCCGATGCAAGGACTGCAACATGCATGACCACGATACCCGCAGCACGTTCATGGGAAGATACACGACATGCTGTGTCTGGGATCTGTGGAGGGAGGCGACACTTGGCCTATGAGGAGAGGTCGAAGAAGAAGGTGGACTACGGGAGTCAGCAAAGGCTCTGAGGACGCAGGAGCGTTTATCTTCCGTGAGCAGGGGGGTGTTAGCCATTTTTAGACTGAGGGGAAGGGTATTTCTGTTAGAAACCGCTCAGCACCATGAAGGCATCCCCGAAGCACGCAGGTACGCACAGGAGTGAGCTTCAATAAATGCTCCCAGAGAAAGGAGGCGTCTAGCAGAATTTATTCTGTCCTTGTTAGGGGCTGAATTGTGTCCTTCAAAATTCGTGTGTTGAAGCCCCAGCACCCAGTAACTTAGAATGTGACTATTTGAAGATAAAGTCTTTAAAGAGGTAAATAAGTTAAAACGAGGTCAGTAGGGTGGGCTCGAATCCAACGTGACTGCTGTCCTTGCAAGAAGATTAGGAGACAGACGCAGACCATGTGAGGACACAGGGAAAAGATGCCACCTGCAACCAAGGAGAGATGCCAGGAGAGACCAAACCTGCCAACACCTTGAACTCAGACTTCCGGCCTCCAGAACTGTGGGGAAATAAATTGTTGTTGCTTAAGCCACATACTCTGTGATGCTTTGTTACGGCAGCCCTAGTAAACTAATACAGTCCTCATGGGACTTCAGACAGACCCCTGGTTTGAACCTGGCTTGGTTTCTGGGCTCCCTACCTTGCTCCAGCTTACAACTCAGCCCAGCCATGCTGGCGGACCACGACGATGGGCATCTCATCAGCAAGTCCTGACCCACGAGGCATGAGATGGAAGAAACCAAAATATGCCAATAAAGGCAACAATAAGCATCTCTTGAAGACCTGCTAGTCATAGAGTATTATGTTTGGCACTGGGTCACTGACGTTTGTGTTGCATCTATTAATAAGTACTCACGATATGCCAGCTCCTGTTCTAAGCCCTTTGCGCACTGTGCCCTCTTTAAGCATATGAGGAAGATACTGTTATTGGGCTGCTTTTCCAGACAAGGAATCGGAAGCACCGAGAGGGATTTTTGCCCAAAACCACACAACTAGCACGTGGTTGAGCTGGGTTTTGAGCCTACACATTTAGGCTCCAGAGTTTATTTTCTTAACAGGTAATTACACTCTGCTGCCTCTCAGGTTAAACGTGAAGAGAAATATTTTCACAGGCCAGAGTTAGTGGCTCACACCGGTAATCCTAGTACTTTGGGAAGCCAAGGCGGGAGGATCACATGAGGCCAGGGTTTCGAGATCTTCCTGGACAACACGGTGAGACCCCATCTCTACAAAAAATAAAATAAAAAAAACCAAATAGCCAGATGTGGTGGCACATACCTGTAGTCTCAGCTACTTGGGGGCTGAGGCAGGAGGATCACATGAGTCCAGGAGTTTGAGGCTGCAGTGAGCTTTGATGACACCACTGCACTCTAGCCCAGGCAACAGGAAAAAAAAAAAAAAAAGAAGAGAAACAAAAGGGAGAAAGGAAGGAAGGAAGGAAAGAAAGAGAAAGGAAGAAAGGAAGAAAGAAAGAGAAAGAAAGAAAGAAAGAAAGAAAGAAAGAAAGAGAAAGGAAGAAAGGAAGAAAGAAAGAGAAAGAAAGAAAGAAAGAAAGAAAGAAAGAAAGAAAGAAAGAAAGAAAGAAAGAGAAAAAGAAAAAAATATTTTCACAGTCTTCCAGTCTTCAAGGCATGCCAGGAGCATTACCAACCTCTCAACCTTGCAGGGCACATGTTGGGGGACATCTAGGCATTGCTGCCGATTGAGTTGCTGCAGGAAGAACCCCCATAAACACATACACTCCAAACATATAGACATGCTGGATAAAATGGAACAAAAATGTTTTTAGCACACTTAGAGCATGAAAGAAAGAAATCTCTTGAATGCATAATCGTTTAGGGCGAAGACATTACTTTTACTTCATTGCCGAATCTCTAGGACTTAGAATTGTGCCTGGCACATTAGTAGGCATTCGATAAACATTTGTTGAATGTTTAAAAAAGGGGGGGGGCTGGAAATGAACAGTAAACTTAAAGCCAAGCACTGTTCGAGAGTAAAATTGAACCAATAAAGAAGGCGTTGAAACTCAACAGAAGCTTCAGGAATTAGAAGCTGGGGTCTTCATGCTCGTACATCAAATGTTCACAGATCAAATACATCATGTTCACACACGTCCAAAGTGAAGCTGCTAACCTGTGTGAGAAGAGCTCTCTGCATAAAGCCAAGGAGTTGTCCCATCTGTGAAACAGAGACTAGAACACTCTAACTGGACAAGGAGTCCTGAGAAACTACATCAAGCTGACCTGCACTTCCTGTAATTTGTCTACACAACCCGAAGAACGGGGACTTCGAGAGAAAGACTCTGGTAGAAAATACCTACTACAGATGTGCTTATAGTAAAAGTTAGAAACCATTAGGGAAATGAAGCACCATGAGGAAGAATCACAAAAAGGGGAATTCCCATCTAATAACTACAGCTAATAGAACAATATAAAAAAATCTTTCAAATAATTGTGTTTACAATATTGAAAGAAGTAAATGAAGAAATGTAATTTGTAAGGCAGGAGGAGGATATTATGTGGAAAAAATAAGGGAATTTGGAAAATAACATAGAAATTCTACATTTGAAAAATATGTTAATTGGAATTTTAAACTTAATGGACAAATTAAACAGTTGACTAGAGAGAGAATTAATGAATTGGAAAACAGATCGAAGGAAATACCTCATAAATAAGACTAGAGATATAAGAAAGAAAACCATGAAAGATCATTTAAAAGACTAAAATGAGAAATAGCAACATAAATCTCACTGGAGTTCCCGAGAGGAGAGTGAGAAGAACACAAAGCATTATTGAAAAAATGATGGAAATTTTTTCCCTAACTGAAGATATGTGATAAAGCTCCTTGTATCATGAGCAGAATGGGTAAAAAATAAATCCATATCTAGATCCATCAGAATAAAATGCAGAACAACAAAGAAGAAACATTAGAGCCGCATGCACAAATAAGTCTAAAAGCGCAGCAGGGGCAGAGAGCGGGTACGGGGCGGCCAGTCTGCCCTGCGTTCTCGCCCATTCTTCACACGTTTCGGCTTCGATGGGCCGGGAGAGCGCTGCTTTGGCAGGGGAGCCAGAGCTCGGCCGGTCACCTGCGGGAGTCGGTGGATGCAGGGGCTGGGGCAGGGGTGGGAATGGCTGCACTACCATTGTATTGCAGTCTCGGGACCTGCCTCAAATACGGCATTTAAAACGGCGGACTGTGAAGTGATGCCGATGTATTGTTTCTAATTCTATCGCCTTTTCGCTCAACTGCAGTCCTGCTCCAGTTTTGGATAGATGCCCAAGCATGTTCTTCACTGGAAGATAATTAAACCCTGAATCGATCAATGTACAAGTTTCATCGTGCGGCATCATTCGTCTATTCAAAAAATATTTATGGGGGAGAGCAAGAAAAAAAGTAAGAAAAAAACATTTATTGAGCTCGGAGATGCTATGTGAAGATCGGAGAGGAGCAAAGACTCCATGACATGAAGGAATTCACTAGACTTTTTCTGACTCCTTAGTCCAGAAACACCCCGTGCCCTCTCTCCGGTTCCTCTGTTGTTGGAGCTAGCCCTCACGCAAAAGCAGAAGCAGACATGGCTTTTACACGGTAAGTCCCGTGTACTTCTGGGTCCACACCCTGGACCAGAGGGACAGATCCTGGGGGGTACCCAAGGCATAGAATGGCTGCTCTGAAGGACACCATGGCAATGCCTGGCACTCTGGAGTCTTTCTGGCAGACAGACCGAAGTAGAGCACCACAGAAGTATAGATAGACACAACCATAAACTGCATGTGTTTAAACATATTAAGAAATATATTACATATACTTTTATATGTCAAAATTTTTTAGATATATTATGACAAAATTGTATATATTTGATTTACATGTAAATATATTTAAATATATACATATATAATAAAAATATTTATTGAGCATCTGTTAATACTAACAGTAAAGTACTTTGTTGAAAATTTTAGCGTTAAGAGCTATAAAGACATGACAGGACAATGAGTGATGCGTTTGAACTAGTTTAGATAGGATGGTCCAGACAGAGGGCACGACAAGTGCAAAGGCCCTGGGGTACGTCTACACTTATTTTGTTTGAATAACAGAAAGTAAGTCTGGTTGATATGCCTGGAACATGAGTACAAGGTCAGAAAAGGAAGCAGGGGTCAGATCATATGGGCCACTAGAGGGGTAAGGAATTTAAACTTTATTCTAAATCCAGTGGGAGTCCGCTGGAGAGTTTTAAGCAGAGGAACGACATGAGTTGATTAACTTTTTATGCCTGTTTAACTTTTCAAAAAGATCCCTCTGGGCTGTTAGTGGAGAATGGATTGGGGTAGGATAAAAATGAAAGAAGGGAAAAGAGTGAAGTTGCTTTTTCACTGATTCGGGAGGGAACTGAGAGCAGCTGAGACTGAAGTTAGCAGCAGAGCTGCGGAGAGGGGCACGGATCTGAGACATAATCTGAGGATAAAGTTTTGTGGATGCACTGGATTGAGCGAATGAAGAAAAGAGGGAAGAATCGCAGATACCTTGAAGACTTTCAGCCTGTCCACTGGAAGGCGGGTGGCACCGCTGCATGACACAGGAAAAATGAGGGGAGAGAGGATTGGCGGAAAGTCAAAGGGCTCATATTGGGCACATGAATTCATCCCTGCCAAACCTGCAAACGGAGATGGCAGGGAAGAAGGTGGATACATGGGCGAGACCACGGGGGAGAGAGATGTCAGAGTCATGCTGCCAAGAGAGAGCCCCTCTGGGGAGGAAGAGTGAGGAGAGCGAGCCCTGGCGCGGGCAGCTCGTACAGTCCCAGAACCGGAGGAGAAGCCAGCAAGGACAGCCAAGAGGGGGCAACGCGGGGGCAGAAGGAAGACCAGAGGGTGCCAGGCCGGCAAAGGCGGAGAAAGCGTGTCCCCCAGAGTGTGAACTGCGTCAGGGGGGGGCGAGTTTGGTTTCTGTGACAGGAGACTTGGAGTGGGTTCGAAAGGAAACGGAGGTTGGAAAAGTGAGGACGCGGAGTACAGACGATTAATTCAGGCAGTTTTTCTGAATGCGGAGGAAAGAAATGAGGTGGCAGCTGAAGGGGACTCAGAGTAGGTGTTCTTTAGGGTGACACGTACTAGATTAGAAGACGCCGATGAGACTGAGAGAGAGAAAGCGAAGACGCAGACTGAGCCCTGAGCAGACAAGAAACGGTGACATTCCAAGGACAGGTGGAGGCTTGGCCGTGCTTGGATGGGGACGCTGCCCTCTGCCTTCACAGGACAGAAGGCAGAGCAGCGCGAGCAGACGGAGGCAGGCGGTGGTGAGATGATGCGAAGTTCCTGTCTAACCGTTTCCATGTTCGTAAGGAATTATGAGGCAGAGTCGGCAGTTGAGAGGGAAGGATTGAGGGGAAGATGGAGAATCAGGTTAGTGAAGAGAGGGAAAGGCAAGACGCAAATATCTTAGAGAACAGGGCACGTGGGAGGGTTTCAGGGGGTGTCAGGGCCCACTGGGACTCTGCGTGTCATAAACTTAAGAGGAGACTAGTCAGCCGTGCTGGGATCTGCACATTCAGTTGCACAGATGTAGCTCTGCCGAAGGACCAGGCCTTTGCCAGGTGAGTAAATGGAGAAAGAATGAAGAAACGGGCAAAGGGTGGAAATGATTATAGTGTTGGACCTTGGAGGCCCAGGCTGGGCAAGAAGGGAGAGAGCACTAGAGCAATGAAATGCAGTGGACTGTTAGTCAAAATGAGAAACACTTGGAATTTAAGCTTTTTGGTAAGTAGACCAGAGGATAACACATCATGATCAGAGAGTGGAATGCTTGCATCTGGGATTTCAGAGAGGTCCCCTCACTTACAAGTCCCCTTACGAGCAGGTAGAATAGTTATCTATGGGACGACATTGCAGAAAGAGCAAGAAAGGTGCCTTGTCCTCACCCTACCCAACTTCCTCATAGTGTGCTGAAATCACATGATTAGAAAACCATTCCTCACCGTGGTCAAGTTACTTCCTATTAAAATGAAAACCCTGTGGGAAAGATGACTCATGCCGCCCCAGCAGGGGGCTGCACCACTCCTTCTTTTAGTGAGTACGGATCAATCCCCTCTCGGCCAAGGGTCCCGTGCGGCCAACCAGGGGGTGTGCAGTACTGGGCAAGTCCGACGCCGCTTCCAACTCTGTGCAGCTGGCGTCCTCCCAGCTTCCCCCTTGGTGGAGAAATAATTTATCACATTATTTCCAGAGGACAGGTTTTTACAAGGGAGAGAGCAAAGATCTTGAACACCTGAAACAGAAGATTTGGGCCTTCACAATTTAGCAAACTGCAAGTTTTGTTAAAAGGGAATAAAAAACAGAAATATGTATCGAAAATCTTTAAAATATGTACCCTTAGACACAGAAATTCTGCATTAAATATTTTATCATGAGGAAATAGAGACGACGTCCTGAGATGTTTGAATAAGAATGTTCAGCACTGCAGGGCACAGAGGCTCACTGACGCCTGTAATCCTAGCACTCTGGGAGGCTGAGATGGGAGGATCATTTGAGGTCAGGAGTTCGAGACCAGCCTGAGCAAGAGTGAAACCTCCGTCTCTACAAAAAATAAAAAACTTAGTCGGGCAGGGTGGCTCACACCTATAGTCCCAGCTACTTTGGAGGCTGAGGCAGGAGGATGGCTTGTGTGCAAGAATTTGAGGTTACAGTGAGCTATGATGATGCCACTGTACTCTAGCCCACGTGACAGAGTGAGACTCTGCCTCAAAATAAATAAATAAATAAAAAATAAAGCTTTTAATTCACAATATTTAATTCACAATATTTATTCTGACAGCATCTATCGCAAAGAAGGAGTTGACTGAAACTGAATTACTTCATTATAAAAAGAAATGATTCTTGCCAAAAAATAACGATGTCTACATCCAGACAGGAAGGTACAACATTCTTTTTCTAATATATGTTTTTTCTGATAACTACATTATCCTACTTTGGAAAATGTAGTTAATGCAGTAGCTGGAGCTTGAAGACTGGCGTATTACAAGGCCTGGCAAAAATAGTTCAGGCCTCTTCCTGGAGCCGGAGGGAGAGCATTGCGGGAGGAAATCGTGGGGGATAATTGTGTCGACTCCCAGCCGTCCTGCTGCGGGCAGAGCAGTCAGCAGACTGTCCTGGGATGTGGCACCTTCTAAGCCATTTGCTGTGCTCCTGCCATAGGCTCCAAACAGACCAAGAAGGGAAAGGAGGGAGAGAGAGGTGGGCAATGAATCCAAAACCGGGGAAGCAGAGATTTAAAAAGAAAGAAAAGACAGAAGGCAGAAGAAGGGAGAGGGTCATGCCACCTACGTATGCCCTGTGGAAAGAAAGAGGAAAGGTAATATATTTATTTATTACAAAATAAGGCAATCATTTATTCATTCATTCTCTCAACAAACACATTTTAGGCCCCCACAATGGCCCAGACCCTACGTTATGACGAGAAAGAAAAGCATCTTTCTGTCGAGGTAAACACAATAGACCAGTCTTCTAGAATGTACTTTTTGTTATTCTCCTGCACAAAACTTTATGACCTTGGCTCATGACCTTGCTCGATAAACGTGGCTCACGATTTTCTTGCCCCTGCAATCACTTTTTCCTCCACGTCGCCTAGTCGCATTCTAATTTTCCTTTCCCACTTACCTATTCCATAAAGTCATCTTTAACTTCTCCCTCCAGGCCATGTGGATATTTCTTCTCTGACCTCCTACTTTATCTACAATGAGTACCATATTTACATGTTAGACTGCAATTATTTTGTATTTATGTGTATTTTCTACTCAGTTTGTAAGGTGGGGCGTGTGGGTTTCCTCACACTAACACAGAAATTGATGCTCAGTAAATACTGACTAATGAACACACCCACATGGTTGACATTTAGCTTGTCCATCAGTCACTGAGAATTGACACAAAGCAGGAGATGAATGCTTGGTTATAACAAGGATTCACAGAAATCTGTTGATTTGTTACCATTCATGATTCAATTAATATGTATTAAAAATTCAGTCGTTAGGAAGGTACGTTCCCTTGCTTTCTGGTTGTTTTGCTTGTAAATAAAAGGGTAGAGTAAAATTCTGAATGCAATAGAAAAAGATCAAGAAAGTAAGCTAACGAATACTTGGCTAAAGGCACCCGAAGCTATTAATGTCTCCTCCTACACAAAAGCATACGTGCTAGGTATGCATTTACTTAGACAAATTCTAAGAAGTGTCTTAAATGCTTTGGAGGAGGGGACAAGCGGGAGGAGGTACCTTACTCTTTTCAGATTGTGAAATGGGGGAAAATTCCGTACTTACTGATATTTGAAGACTAAAGCTAATCATTATCAGAATCATCAGTATCAACAACACCAAACATTTTATTTAGTATTTCTAAGAACTATAAACTAGGCAATATGCATAGAGTAAAATTATGAATAAAACAGGGACCCTGCCCATGAGAAGCTTAACTGTCTCAATGGAGCAAAATAAGAATGCCACCTGTAAGATTTGCTGTCGGTGTCTGGAGGGTCGCGCAGGTGTCATCTGTCCCCTGAGAGGAGACGGCTTAGCAGTCACCCAACTCAAACATACCCCGGTCCAGAGAACACACAGAGGAGCCTTGATCTTGGCATCGGGCACCTGCAGTTCGCACAGGGCCCATCCCATTCAGATGCTCCTCCAAGTTCCTCCGGGTACTAGTCTCCCTCCTTTTCTCTTCCTTTATGTTTCCAGGGGCCCCAGCGGCTCCACCACACCAGGGCACCTGTAGGCCCCTAGCAGGCCTTAGGTCTCTCGCATCCTTCAGACCGGACAAGGCAAACAAACCTTTCTCCTGCTAACACTGAGACCATCTCTGTGATCTGTGAGCAAGGTAGAAAGGGAGCACCCAGGAGAAGGAACATCCTGCCTTGAGGTGGATTCACACTGAAATACAGTCATGTGCCCCATAAGGACGTTTTGGTCAACAATGGACCACCTGCATGACAGTGGTCCCACAAGATCGTATATTTTGACTATACCTTTTTTGTCTAGATGTTTAGATACACAAACACCATTGTGTTATAATTGCCTGTGTATTCAGTACCATGCACAGGTTTGCGCCCTGAGAGCAAAGGGCCATGCCATACAGCCTGGGTGTGTAGCAGACTACACCATCCAGGTGTGTGTAAGTACACTCTGTGATGGCACAAAACAATGAAAGCACCCAAAGACGAATTTCTCAGAATTTCCTTGTCATTATGCAACATATGGCTGTACAATTCAAAGAAGAAATGTTATTTTTAGGAATGTTTTTGGCTCTGAGAATTAAAAACCCAAAATATAACACAAAGAAATGTTAAATGCCTCAGACGATGAATACCCCACATACCCCGGTTTGATTAATTCACATTGTATGCCTATATCGAAACATCACAGGTACCCTATAAACATAGAGTACATATATATTATGTACTCATAATAATTACAAATAAAAATTTTAAAAAGAAGAAAAAAATCTCAAAATAACAGTGACTTACACCAGATAGAGGCAGATTACCCTTTTGTGTAGAAGTCCACAGGTTGGTGTCCAGCCCAGGCCCGGCATAGTGGCCCTACCCTGTGAGATTCCCAGGGAGCCCACTCCTTCCTGCTCACTGCTCCATCATCTCTAGGATGTGGCCTTGGTCTTCATGATCCAAGACAGCAGCCAGACCTCCCGGCACCAAGTTCTCGTTCCAGAAAGCCAGATAGAAGAAAGGGCAAAAAGAAGACATGAGAGGCACAGGTCAGTCGTCTTTTGAGGAAGGTTCCCAGAAGTCACCACAGGACAATTCCACTTGCATCTCATTGGTGAGCACTTCATCACCTGGTTACACCAAGCCATAAACAAACCTAGGAATAGAGTCTTTTCTAGGTGGCCATGAGCCCAGCTAAAAATTGGGGGTTTGTTTCTATTGGAAGAAGGAAAAAACAAGGATTTTGTAAGAGAACTAGCTTCTCAGACACAAAGAGCAAACAAAATGCTTTAGGAGTAGAGAAAGATCAATTTAAAATTAGGAAAATTAGAGATAGTTTCATGGAAAAGAGGTGTAGGGAGGCGGCCAAGCTCCCCACAAAAAACCGAGTCCCTTTGGCAGGGTTGCAAGGGATAAGAAAATAATGGACAATGGAAAATAATGGAAATGAAAGAATACACAGAGATGAAGGTATAGTTTTATAGATTTATAAAGATTATAGGCAAAGTGGGTGCTCAGGGGGCCTGGATTTCTCCATCAATCTCAGAAGCCACAAATGAAGTCTTATATGGTCATTTATAGGTAACAGTGATCAGTTGCCAGGGGTAACAGATTTACATAACAGCAGGTAGTTCCACTTAGGTTAACAGTTCTTCAAAAGGCTTCTACAGATCCCTTAACTAATTCTATCTACGTGAACAAATGGTTACAAAATCTTTCAAAGATTAACTTCTAAGTTCTAAGGTAAATTTATCACTTAACAGAGGGGTTAAACAGAGATATACTGGCTCCATATTTTCTTTA
>CAUYSK010085390.1:0-13723 GCA_963575035.1 Avahi laniger | reverse complement strand
GACTACAGCTGTGCTCCACCACGCCCAGCTAATATTTCTATTTTTGTTTTTGTAGAGACAGGGCTATGTGGCCTTGTTATGTGGCTCAGGGTTGAACTCCTGACCTCAAGTGATCCTCCCACCTCAGCCTCCCAAAATGCTAGGATTACAGGTGTGAGCCACTGTGCCTGGCCTGGTTATTAAAGTTATTTTTAGAAGGCAAGACAGCAGCTCTCTCCTCAGGGCCCAGCTGGCATCCAGGTGAGAAGAATGGGGACAGTTTGGGGCTCTCTGCTCTGCCTTCACCAGGGTGCAAAATCAACTCCAGACCAGGGGAGCTAGCGACCCAAGCCCCGGCCCCTGCACCTCTCCCACCAACCAGGGACGGAAGTGCTCCGGGCACCTTGAACTGCCTCGGAGCCTCAGCAGGAGAGGCGCAGGCTGTTCTCTCAACTCTGCTGACATCTCTCCCATCTCCATTCTAACTGTAGGGCCACAATTTTGGCCACAGGACTGTTTCCGCATCTGTCCCAAGCTAAGGTGGAGAGAGAGGGACGTGGCAACGTCACCTCTGACAAGGCATGTGATTTTTGTGTTGGGGACATAGCAATTCTTTTCTCATTCTTCTTAAACATGTCCTACCACAATATCTTGCAGAAAGGATGCTCTTTTCATTTAGTTTTGTTTTCCAGTTCAGCAGAGCTTCAAGAAAGCAATAGAAATGAGAGAAAACTGACACATCGTATACTGGAACTACGAGCCTGACCCCAGCTATCCTCACAACAGCTCTATGCAGTGGTTATTCGTACAGCGGTCCCCCCTTATTCTTGGGGGATACATTCCGAGACCCTCAGTGGATGCCAGAAACCACACGTAGCAGTGAACCTGATATACGCTGCGTTTCTTCAATCTGATAGCTGAGCCGGCCACTCGGTGACTCGCAGGTGGGTAGCACGTATGTCAGGGTTGACTTTGTAGAGGTGCTGCCCAGGTTCTTTGGCTCCTGCCTTGGAGGAGTCACAGTCAGGCTGGTGTGAGTGAGTGATGACAGGCACTTAACACTTCCGCACAAGCAGCTGTTATGGCAGGCTACTATTGCACAGAAAGAGAAAGTAAAAGAACGTTTCCTGATGGGAAATGGGTCTGTCTCCATGAGTGGAGAAGATCCTGAGGTTCTACCACACTTCTGCTTTTATGTCTATGCCTTATGGTATGCTAACTAGTGGGTGGAATATTCATCACTTTCTTGGAAAAAGGGTGGAGAGTTCTTAGAACTAACAGTCCTCCCCAATTTTATCTTTATAGGGTAACTTCCAGGGATTGCCATGGCATTTGTAAACTGTCATGGCCCTGGTGGGTGTGATTTTCACTATGTTAATGAGGAAAAGGTCACCTTTGGACATGAGCTCCTAGTTTCTACATGTGCTCCTGGCTGGGAAAAGTCCCTGACTGTAAGCTCCTGCTGTTGCAGGTTAGGTTCTAAATGCTCATTGGCTGCCTCATTTTGCCCCCTCCTCTGTTCCCGTGGTACACTGCCCACCTATACCTGTCCCTAACATGTATAGTATGAGTATGTTGGTCAAAGGCATAATACATGTTCTCCAGGCAGGACAGAGTGGGATGGTATGAGATTTCATCACACTACTCAGAACTGTGCACAATTTAAAATTTATGAATTGTATATTTCTGGAATTTTCCAGTTAATATTTTCAGACCCCTGTTTACTATGGATAACTGAAGCTGCAGAAAGTCAAACCTCAAATAAAGAGAGACTGGTGTTCATCCATTTTACAGATGGAGACGCTGAAGTTCAGGGATGTTAATAAACTAGTCCAAAGCCACACAGCCAACAATTGGTGGGTCTGGGTCTTCATCTCAGGTCTGACTCAAAGCCCAAGCTTTCTTCAATTAGTAAGTTAAAATACAGGGTACTTGTGAGGTTCAAGTAATTGCTTAACTACTTAACTCAGAGTTTGGCACATAATAAATGCTTAATAGAACTTAATTAGCCTAGTCCTCTCTTCATATAGGAAAGAATTTTTTAAAAGGAAGAATTAGCCTTGGAATGACCATAATCACTTAAAATGCAGAAGGTTTAGGCATCATCCAGTTGTTGGGATATTATCCAGAGTTAGAACACACAGGTCCACACACAGAACTCCCTGACCTCACTATGTGACCACAACACGTCAGGCAACCTCTCTGAGCTTCCAGATTATGCAGATGAACATGATTAGAGTGTAGCTTCCCAACTCCTTTGGACTAGCCATTCCCAGCCCAGGGACTTTGTCTATACGGGGAGAAACATTACATCTCACCCATGCACACACTTATTTTCTAGTTGCAAGTAGAATTTATGATTAAGAAATGGCAAATTTCCTTGTAGTATAATTCGAAGTCTGGTAATGTGATGCCTCCAGGTTTGTTCTTTTTGCTTAAAATTGCTTTGGCTATTCAGGCTCTTTTTTGGTTCCAAATGAAGCATAGAATTATTTTTTCTAGATCTGCAAAACACGATGCTGTTATTTTGATGGGGATTGCATTGATTCTGTAAATCACTTTGGGCAGTATGGACATTTTTACAATTTGATTCTACCAATCCATGAGCATGAGATGTTTCTCCATTTGTTTTTGTCATCTGTAATTTCTTTTATCAGTGTTTCATCATTCTCCTTGTAGGGATCTTTCACCTCCTTGGTTAAGTACATTCCTAAGTACTTTATTTTCTTTGTAGCTATTGTGAATGGTATTGAGTCTTTGATTTGACTCTCAGCTTGTCTGTTATTGGTGTATAGGAATGCTACTGATTTGTGTACATTGATTTTGTTACCTGAGACTTTGCTGAATTTATTTACCAATTCTAGGAGTCTTTTGGTGGAGTCTTTGGGATTCTCTAGATACAAGATCATGTCATCAGCAAAAAGCAATAGTTTGACCTCCTCTTTCCTGATTTGAATGCCCTTTATTTCTTTCTCTTACCTGATTTCTCTGGCTAGGACTTTCAGCACTACCTGGAATAGAAGTGGTGACAATGGGCATCCTTGTCTTGTTTCAGTTCTTAGTGGGAATGTTTTGAACTTTTCCCCATTCAGTATAATGCTGGCTGTGGGTTTGTTATATATGGCTTCATAGTTTTGAGGTATGTTCCTTCTATGCCTAGTTTGTTGAGGGTTTTTATAATGAAAGGGTGTTGGATTTTATCGAATGCTTTTTATGCATCTATTGAAATGATCATATAGTCTTTGTTTTTGCTTCTATTTATGTGATGAGTAATATTTATTGATGTAGAACCATCCTTGCATCCCAGAGACGAAGTCTATTTGATCATGGTGAATTTTTTTTTTTGTTTTTGGTTTTGGTGTTTTTCTTTTTTTGATGCACTGTTGGATTCAGTTTGCTAATATTTTGTTGAGGATTTTTGCATTTATATTCATAAGGGATATTGGTCTGTAGTTTTCTTTTTTGTTGTGTCCTTTCCTGGTTTTGGCTATAGTAACCAAAATAGCATGGTACTGGTATTATATAAAAGTAGAAACATAGACCGATTAAACAGAACAGAGCACTCAGAAATAAAACCATCTATCTACAATCAACTGATCTTTGACAAAGCAGATAAGAACATACACTGGGGAAGAGAAGCCTTATTCAATAAATGGTTCTGGGAAAATTGGATAGCCACATGTAGAAGAATGAAACAGGACCCCATCTCTCACCATTAACAAAAATTAATTCAAGATGAATAGAAGACTTGAATGTAAGGCATGAAACCATAAAAATTCTAGAAGAAGATGTAGGAAAAGATCTTCTAGATATCAATCTGGAAAAGAATTTATGACTAAGACCCCAAAAGCAATTAGAGCAACAACAACAAAAATAAATAAATGGGACTCAATTAAATTAAAAGGCTTCCACACAGCAAAATAAATAATAAACAGAGTAAATAGACAACCTACAGAATGGGAGAAAATATTTGCAAACTATACATCTGATAAAGGGCTAAGATCCAGACTTTATAAAAAACTCAAATCAACAAGAAAAGAAAAACAAAACCATCCAATTAAAAAGTGGGCAAAAGACACGAACAGATGTTTTTCAAAAGAAGATAGACAAATGGCCAAACATATGAAAAAATGCTCGACATCACTAATCAATCACTAATCATCAAAGAAATGCAAATTAAAATCACAAGATATCACACCTTACCGCTATCAGAATGGCTATTATTAAAAAGTCAAAAAACAACAGGGACTGGCCCACAAAATAACACAATCTCTATGGAAAACAGTGTGGAGATTTCTCAAAGAAATAAATATAGACTTACCATTTGACCCAGCAATCCCACTACTGGGTATCTACCCAAAGATAAAGAAGACATGTTTTCAAAAACTCACTTGCACTTAAATGTTTATTTTAGCACAATTCACAATCAATTGTAAAAATGTATAATCAACCTAAGTGTCCATCAATTCATGAATGGATTAACAAAATGTGGTATATATCAATATATCATAGAGTACTACTCAGCCATAAAATGGAATGAAATAATGTCATTTGCAGCAACTTGGATGTAACCAAAGACCATTATCCTAAGTGAAGTATCTCAGGAAAGACAAAACAAACACCACATGTACTGTCTAATAGTTTGGAACTAATTGATGGGCACACATGGGCACAGAGAGATGTAAAGGTCATTGGAAATCAAGAAGGGGGAGGGGTAAAAACCTACCTATCAGGTACAATGAATACTATTCGAGTGATGGGCACACCAAAAGCCCTGAATTAAGCATTATAAAAGCTATCCACATTACAAAAACATTTGTACCCTCTTAATATTTTGAAATTTAAAAAACAAAAAAAATTTATGCATTTCCTTAAAGGCAGTATTGACCTCAGAAGATATTTTTGTCATTAAGAATTTACTAGCTATATGGATTAATAAAATGTGGTATATGTATACCATGGAGTACTATTCAGCTATAAGAAACAATGGTAATATAGCACCTCTTGTATTTTCCTGGACAGAGCTGGAGCCCATTCTACTAAGTGAAGTATCCCAAGAATGGAAAAATAAGTACCACATGTACTCACCAGCAAACTGGTTTCACTGATCAGCACCTAAGTGCACATATAGGAAAAACGTTTATCGGGTGTCGGGCAGATGGGAGCAGGGAGGAGGGGGTGGGTATATACAAACATAATGAGTGTGACGCACACCATCTGGGGGATGGACATCCTCGAAGCTCTGAGTGGGGGAGGCGGTCAAGGGCAATATAACCTAAACAGTTGTACCCCCATAATATGCATAAATAAAAAAAAAAAGAATTTACTAGCTGTAAAACCTAGGGCACATTACTTACATTCTTTGAGCTTCAGTATTCTCGCCTGTAATGTGGAAATATTACTGGATCTCATTACAGTGTGTCTTTGAGGATTTATTATTATATTGAAAATAAACAGTTACACACAGTACCTAGTTATCATAAGCACTCTAATAATTTAAACTTTAAAATTCCTGTTATTATCATCAAAATGTTTTAATATTAAAAGGAGCTTATCATCATCCTCCTTAATATTGGCGGCAAAACAAAAGCTGATCCTTGGAAAAAGGGAATTCTGGGTGTGGAAATACCCCTCCCGGGTTACTGAGCAGCTCTTTTGCAGTCAGAAGACTCTACAGTCTGGGAAAGTGCCTGCAATTCTGCCTGCTCCTGACTGCATGTTAGCAGCGAGAGCAGATGGGTGGGTAGAAGGACTTAAGGTACGTTAACTATAAACTACCTTAAAGTGGTTTAAGCAAGAAGGGCTTAATGCTACCTCCCCCGTCGAGCAGTCACATACAAGAAGTTTGCACACGTTTGGTCTGGGGCCTCAACCCTTCTATCAAGGACTTCCACCTTGATCTCTCTCCGTCCTTCCTCTGCCACCCTCAGCAGGACTGTGTCTCTTCACAGTCCAAACGTGGTTGCAGTAGCTCCAAGTCCGACAGACCCTCTGCACAGGGAGGAGTAAAGGCAGGCAAAACCTTCTTCATGTCCTCTTTTTATTTCATCAAGGGGTAAGCCCGCTCCCCAGCCTTTTAGCACCCCTTCCCCGGTACGTCACTGGCCACGCGTGAGTCACGTGGCTGCCTCTAAACCAAGCGGAATAAAAGTATCTGGTGGAGGCTCGCCCAGGGCTGAGCCCACCTTTTCTAAGGACACAGCTCCCCACTGCCGCTGCCCAACTCCTATTTGAGACAGAGAATTCCCAGCAGGCAACACCAAGGTGTGCCACAGACGAGGCTTTGGAAACAAAGAAAGGGAGAAAGGAACAGAGACCTCACCTCCACCTGCTCAGTGTCTCACATCCTCCCCGTTCTCCTTTGCCTACCTCTGCCTGCCTGACTTCCTAGAGCTCTGCTTGCACCTGTGGCTCCAAGTTAAACAAACACACAAAAAACCAATAGGGTGAGAGCCCAATTCCTGAGCCACATCTTCAGCAGGGCGTCCCAGGCCCATCCTCATCCAGGCTGATCTGCTCTCTGCCGCCTTGCCCTGCCTCTCTCCTTCCTGCCTCTTCATCTTCGCTCGAGCAGCTTCTGGGTTACTCTTTCTCTACCTTTTCACCAAGTAGACCATGTAAACACACAAGGCTGAGTTCATTCCCACCTTTCCCAGTGACCCTTCCCTAACTGGTAATCTGTTGCACTTCTGAATTCTCACAGTTAATGATAACAAAAACACCTATGGAAGAATAACCTGTTTATGTAAAAAAGGACACATAAGTATTCAATATGTAAGTATATAATCAGCACCTGGCTCATTTTTAATTTAGCATTGAAACTATTGCATTTTTAATTGCTATGTAACCTTTCCTCTGTATGTCTTCTTTCTTCACATAGATTAAGGATAGGGACTCTAATTTATGTCCTCTAGAATCAGAGTAAGTGCTCAATAAATACACGTATATAGTTGACCATTGAACAGCACAGGTTTGAACTGCATGGGTCCCCTTATACATGAATTTCCTTCCACCTCTGCCACCCGAGACAGCAAGACCAACCCTTCCTCTCCCTCCTCCTCTCCCGCCTACTCAGTATGACAACGAGGATGAAGACCTTGATGATGATCCACTTCTCTTAATGAATAGTAAATATATTTTCCCTTCCTTATGATTTTCTTAATAACATTCTTTTCTCAAGCTTACTTTATCGTAAAAATACTGCATATAGTACATATAACATATAAAATATGTGTTAATTAACTCTACATTATAGGTAAGGCTTCTAATCAACTGTAGGCTATTAGTAGTTAAGTTTGGGGGTAGTCAACAGTCACATGTGGATTTTTAACTGTGGAGGATCAGCACCCCATCCTCATGTTGTTCAAGAATCAACTGTAGTTTGATCCCTGATAAGTGGGCCCATGTCTAGCAGACACTGTCAGCACCCTCACAATTGCTCTCACGACCTTTGTGCTACAAAGGAGGTGTGAGAACTAAAGCATGGCAGCATCTTGGCATAGAGCTTCCTAAAGAGTAGGGCATAGGTTGCTAATGGTATGCAAGATGTGGTTAGGTCTAGTATTTCCTAATAATGAAATGATGAAATAAAATTGCTTATTAAACTTGGTTATTGGCTAAACCCATTGGTTATTGAGCTTGTGGGGCATAGATATGTCATTAAATAACACGGAATCACACAGTGAGAAAGCTATTCTACTTACAAATTTCTTTCAGTTCATCTGCTTGAAGAGAAAATTTCTGTTTGGTATTGCTGTGTCTTTAATACTTTAAGACACTGTTAATTGCCTCTTTTAAACTAAGATGCTTAGAATCAGTATCTTTGCAGGCAACGATATCTAGATAAAATATTGTTTATATTTATTTTTATGGTAATCTGATCATTTGGAAGATGCACAGATTTTCTAATTCCAGTGGTGATAAGCCTTCATTTTTAAACAAAGTTATGAAAAAGAACTGAGTTTATTTTTTAAAAATAGTAAGTAAGGAATCCCACAGATAGTGTGCTGACGTTGCAAAAAAGAATATGAAGGTGTCACTTGAGCGACAGATATTTGATAGTGTGCATGAATGGTAGTAGCAAGAAGACAGAATTGGGATTCAGAAATGCCTCATCCTCAGGCGGTAGGTGAGAGAGCCAGTGACTCTAGCCCTGTTCCTTACCCAGGCAGGTGCCGTGTGCAGCGAGTCTGTCCCCGTGGAATGGAAGAGCAGTGGGTACAGCAGTTAACTCCCAAACTTCCATCCCACACTGTTTTGTTCTGAAAGCAAAGAGTCAGTTGGCTAATGGCATTTCCTTGGCAATTGACTTTGGCCTAAGAGTAGGGCACATGTGACCCAACTTGACCCAATCAGGTGAAAGAAAGGTCTATTTATGCCATGATTGGGCAAGTGGGCTTTCGCTCCCTCCTGTGAATAAGCAAGCCTGTCGTCCCAATTGCTCCTGGCTGCCACCTTATAACCATCAAGGAAACAGTCCTAGGATGGAGGCAAGGCTGAGGACACCAGCACAGCGAGATGAAGAGGCCAGGGCCTTGGTGGCGTAGCTGAGCAGTTCCTCATTCCACGCCTAGGTCCTGACCTACCTCTCTACTTCCAGTTACGGGAGAGATATGCTTCTTTTTTGGTGAGGCCAGCTTGAGCTGGGATTTTCTGGTACTGCTATGGTCCAAAAGTTTGTGTTCCTGTAAAATGTTCATATGCTGAAACCTAATCATTAATGTGATGTCATTAACAGCTGAGGCCTTTGGGGAGGTGATTAGGTCATGAGGGCAGAGCTGTCTTGAATGGAATTAGTATCCTTATGAAAGATGCCCCAGAGAGCTGCCTTGCTCTTTCTGCTATGTGAGAACACAGCAAGAAGGTGCCAGCTATGAACCAGAAAGTGGGCCTTCGTGAGAGACTAAATCTACTGCTGCCTTTTAAAAAATCTTATCATTATTATTTCTATTATTATTTTTAGAGACAGGGTCTTGTTCTGTTACCCAGGCTGGAGTACAGTGGCATGATCATAGCTCACTATAACCTTGAATTCCTGGGCTCAAGCAATCTTCCTGCCTCAGCCTCCTAAACTGCTGGGATTACAGGTGTGAGCCACCATGCCTGGCCTTACTGCTGCCTTTGTCTTGGACTTTCCAGTCTTCAAAACGGTGAGAAATAAATTTCTATTTTTTATAAATCATCCAGTTTAAGATATTTTTATTGTGATAGCCTGAGTGGACTAAGACAGTTGACCACGGCAAAAAGCCCCTACTGACCCTGAACCTTTGAAGAGTCCCAGAGGAGCTGGATACCCTACCTGATTCCAGTTAATGACACAGAGGTGGGGCCAGTAGAGCAGATGACTCTGTACCCCTGGCTCCAGCGATCTGGGGCTTCCTTCACCCCATTCATCAAGAATTGCTGCTATTTGGCTTCCAATTGCTGATTCTCCATTCAAGCCAACACTGCCAAACAGGTGGGTGCATACAAATAACCCAGAGGGACGGGATGACAAACGTTCGTGGCGGTATAGGTCCCAATCTACCAACACCGCTCTCAGGCCTTTCTGAAACACCCTCTGCAGTGGCCACGCTTTCACTCACATCCCTCCTGGCCCTGGCAGAGTTCTCTTATCCTACCACAGTGGGCAACACGCAGCCGCCCCCTCTCTTCCCTGTGTAGTAAACCTTTGCCATCCAAGACCTCCAAAAACGTCCTTAATCTGGCCCCCTCCTCTTTCTCTTCTTCAGACTAAACCCTTTTAGTCCAATCTCATAAGTATCATTTTCTAATCCAGATCCTCCAGTGGCCAAGATCCTCTGTGATTAAAACTCTTTCTACCGGATACGGTCATCACAAGGATTGAAAGAGCCTGGGTTCGGGAAATTGCGCTCTGAGTGTACGCCGAGGGTGGCAGGAGCGCAGGCACCGCTGCTGAACAGAGGGGCTCGGTGATGCGCACCATTTGTCCTGTTGAACCGAGCAGTCATTTCAGCCACTCTTGTTAAACTGGCTGCTCTTGCAGGGCTGGGAAGAAGCCGTAGCCTCTAATTAGGAAACCTCTGCACTCATTTCAGCTCTGCCACTAGCTAGCTAGCTACGTGTGATGTTGAGCAAGTAGCTTTCCTGACCTGGGCCTCTGTTTCCTTCGAAATTCTCTGATTTAATGGCAAAAATGAGAATTGATCAACAGGCCGTAGTCTGAATCAGGGAATATTCCAGGGTCACAGGCCAAAAAAAGTAGTGAATTGAAAAGGTAAGTTCTTGGTGGAACATTTTTCCTTCCTGTCTCCCAAGAACTCCACATCCAGGCCTCTCAATCACCCCAGCCAGGTTTGTCTTCCTCCTCCCTCCTCTTCTAGGGAAGGGAACATGTAAGCGATTTCTCCTTTGACACCTCAGTGGGGTGTGCTGGCACATGCTGCAGACCTCATGACTCCCTTTAGATGCATAATAAAGCGGCTTCTAGGGAAGGGACTCCCTCCGCTGCAGGAGCAGTCCTAGATAGAAGGGAATGGGAGGCAGTGACTTTAGGATGACAGTTGTGCCTGCTGTACGTGACAAGATACCACAGTTTCTGAGCAACACCCACCAAGCCCTTCTTGTGCTTGGCCTCATTCAACCCTCATAGCAAATCTGCCAGGGAGATGGCACGAGCAGAGCATTCAGTTTGTATGCACACACATGGCCACGCCAGTTGTTACAATATTGAAATACTTCCACAATAGCTGGTAAATAGCCTCAGCCCTGAGCCCCCTGAGTGCCTTGCCCCCCACTTCCTTGGCCCAGCAAATAAAGGATCTATCTGGGCACTAAGTGGGGCTTCCAGAACCCAACCCCAGTGCTCACATCATCTGTTGTTGTACATCCCTTACTGTTCAATATTTTAAATATCATCTTTGACTCATAGTACATATAACATGTAACTATATAGATCAGAGGTCTACAACAAAGTTTGATTGTTTACCCACAGGAGTAGGGCAGGGAACCCACAATGTACTATTATTCAGCCATTAACAGGAATGAACTACTGATAACTGCCACTACCACAAGGATGAACCCTGAAAACATGGTATCAGTAAATGAAAGAAGCCAAATGTAAAAGGCCGCATTTGTATGATTCCATTTATAAGAAATATCAAGAATAGACAAATCTATAGAGATGAAAACTATATGAATATGTGCCAGGAACTGGGGGGCGGAGGAAGTGACAGCCAAGAGATGTGGATTTCTTCTGGGGTTAATGAAAATGTTCTAAAGTTGATTTTGATGATGGATGCACAGCTCTGCGAACATACTAAAAGTAATTGAACTGCATACTCTAAATGGATGAATTTTATGGTACTTGAATTAAAGCTGCTTAAAAGATTACAAGATAGAATCTCCTAAATATTTACTGAGTTTAAAATTATACATACATGCACACACATACATCATACATACCATTGCATTAACATATCAGGTACCCTATACTACAAATATAGCAACTAGACTTTTATAGGATGAGATGAAAAGTAAATAGAAGTTTTCATATTTTCTGCCTGCAATTCAGTGGATTGCTTGTGGAGACCTCTACTCGAGAAGAAGCAGCGGAAGCTCAGAAAGTTTGCAAAACTTCTGTGCTTCCAGAGCCTTTGCTCTTTCTAACACAGCATGCAGATTCCAGGGCCTCGCTTAAAGGAGGCCAGAGAGCAATGCTATTTTTTGAGGCTCACAATGTATTGTAACAGAAAGAAATGCCAACGCGGGATTAAAATATCAAGAAATATTGTAATTGTTTACATGTTAAAAATTAGGGCTTTTATAGAAAGAATAGAGTGTAATGTAATCATGCTATTCACAAGATAATTAGAGTTTTCCTAGGAAAAATTAATTCAAAGCACACGGAGGCAGTGGGGCATGGTTATGGAGAACAATCGGAAGGTCGTGTGTTAATGTCGTCCCTCTCTCCAGTGAGTCTCTTGGGGAGTGTGCACAGCCTCCTCTGGCGACGGTATCTGAGGTCCTGGTGAGTGTGTGAGCCACACTAAATAGACCCTGGGCTCCTGCTGTGTTGGGACTTGGGAGCCTGTGCTTCAGGGCAGAAACAGGAGAGCTAGAGATGAGGGTGGGGGAAGTACCCTGAGGAACCCCCTTTGCGCCTGCAAGCAGTGATGCCACAGGACTGGCATCCTTCACCAACAGTAATTGGGAAGCAAAGGAAAGCGGAGGAAGGTTGTGGGAGGAGCCACTAGTTCGAATGGGAGGAGGATTATCCAGTCTCCTGGAGGCAAGGCAACTCATTAATTCACAGCTGGCAGGATGTTTCCCGTAGAAGGTTGATATTTAAAAAATCGTGTCTTTCTCTTTTATCAACAGTACAATAGCAATGAGAAAAGGAAACTGTGATGGCCCCTCCTTATTTCCTCCTTTGGCTCCCAACATTTCCAAAGCCAGAGAGCTCTAAAGAAAGGCAGGGTCAAAGTCTCCCTCAGGTCTCAGTCCTTGGAAATTGAGTCTCTTCTTCATCTGGAGCCGCCCACCGGTTGCCATGGTAACACAACATCTGCTACCCAACTCTGCTCCAGCGGTCACTGGATTTGGCATCCTCCAAGCTATTGCCGATCCTGCGTTTTGCCTGATGTGCTATTCTGCTCCCCCGAGGAATGCATCACACTTTTTCAGCAAAGGAACACTTATTCCAAAGCCAGGGTTATAGAGAAGAGAGGTTAAATCTGTGCAAACTGCAATCCTGAGAAAGCAAGCTCTCTTGCTTGTGGGGCCATTAACTCTGCCAATCTTTGGATTAATGCTCTGTATCTGTTGATCTCAAATCTTACTGCAAACATCCTCCTGGATTTATTTATTAGCATTTGTTTTCTGAAGAACATACATTATTTATTAAAACTTCTATAAGACATTTAAAATATACATAAATTCCTTTCTCATCTCCCTTATTTTCTCATTTTAATATATTTCAAGTTTAATTGCTTGTCTGCAGTTCTTTCTGTTCATTAATTATTTTTGAAACTGAACAAGACAGAATATAAATGTAGGTTTCCTTGCCTACCACTTTCTCCTGTTCCTCCAGGTAGCATTTTTATTCTCACTCACCTTTGCAAAAACACAATGTCTCGCTTTCTTTAATAGTTAAAATTCTCATGGGGTCTCTAAGAAACTGAGAAGTGGTGTGTTACAGCTGGGAGAATACAGACTACTCTGAAGTCATAAAAGTTGAGGATTGGCCTCCCATCAAGTGTGATCAACTCATCTATTTTGCCTGAGACTTTCCCAGTTTGAGCACTGAAAGTCCCACATCCCGGGAAACCCTTCAGTCTTGGGCAAACTAGGATGATTGGTCTCATCTTCCCAGCTTCCTTACCCTCTAGCAGCTGTGTGTTCTTGGGAAACTTGCTTTGCCTTTCTGCCACTCCATTTTCTAATTTGTAAAATGACAGTGATAAATAGATGCTTTTCAAAGGGTTGTGGTGAGGATTTAATGAGTTAAAAACTAACAAGTCTAATGCTAAAACAGAAGCCCGTGCACAGTAGCTATTATAACTAATCTTAGAATTACAACTCTAAGGGCCGGGGCGCGGTGGCTCACGCCTGTAATCCTAGCTCTCTGGGAGGCCGAGGCGGGCGGATTGTTTGAGCTCAGGAGTTCGAAACCATCCTGAGCAAGAGTGAGACCCCGTCTCTACTAAAAATAGAAATAAATTAATTGGACAACTAAAAATATATAGAAAAAACTAGCCAGGCATGGTGGCGCATGCCTGTAGTC